>PVIC010018049.1:0-32035 GCA_004025085.1 Thryonomys swinderianus
AAAAAAAAAAAAAAAAAAAAAAAAAAAAAAACATTGTTTATATAATTCAGGCTGACCTTGAATTTGGCAATCCTCAATCCTCAGCCTTCCAAGTACTGGGATTATAGGCATGTACCACCACACCCAGCTAACTCTCATATACTTTTTTTTTTTTTTCTTTTGAGACAGGGTCTCGCTTTGTAGTTCAGGCTGGCCCTGAGCTCACTATGGTGCCAAGGCAAGCCGCCGCAAACTCAGCAATCCTCTTGTCTCTGCCTCCCAAGTGCTGGGATCTCATATACTTTTTAAAAAAATTTTAAAAAGTTAATCCTACCTTATTATCTGGGGAAAAAGAAAAAGCTCTCTAAATGTTCAATTTTATTGGAGAGTTTGCTTGGAAAATATCCCTCCCTGACCAGATTTCACTAAGATCAATTCAGTTGTCTTAGTGAAAATCCTGTTTATAATGGGTGCTCTCAAAACAGCTTATGTAAATCTAATCAGCTAACAAGAAACCCCTTGTCCACTTACCGTACATACTCATCAAGGCTCCAGACACTCCCACGGTGGGAGTACCTACAATACGTTGTGCACTGTGACAGCTATACTCCTAAGCACCATCAGTGCCATGAAATCACACAAATAACCACTCTCTGTTGTATGGTGTCAGCCTATTGGTTGAATAGCCCAGTAAGTTAAACTCAGCTAATGTTTGCTTGGCAGATACAGTGTTGGGAATATAAATAAAATGTTTCCTGTCCTTAGGGCGTGTATCTGCTTACCTTCTAAAATATGCTATATGTACCATGTATTTATAAAATTAGACATTATCAAAGCAAATTTTTGATAACTTCTTTGGACATCTTTGTTTCTTCATTGGTGAGAGTAAGTCATTCATCATTGCCTCTGTCCAAAGAACTGTTTGAGGAACAAAGAACCAGTCATGTGGGGCCTATGTTGATAGCTGGTGGGGAAGCAGTGGAGCGCACAACAGTTCTAGAGACAAGCTGTGGGGAGAGATGTGAGTACCTTGAGACTTGTGGGAAACTTAAGACTCTGCTCATTCAAAAAAAAAAAGTTATTTCTAAAAAGTGAGGCTTGGACCTCATTGCATTTAAATAGCTTTAAGACATTAGTATTGAATTGAAATATTTTGCTTCAATCTAATTAGTTTCACAGGGTATCTTAATTGGTAAAATTATAATGTATATCTTTTAAATTAAAAATTGATACTGGTAGGGTTACAGATATTTGAACTAAAAAATTTGTGCAATTTAACAGTGTATAAGAAAGGAAACACATTAGCCTTACACAGTTGTTCCTTGATGATCTTTGAGTATGAGTGAGGCGTAAATCCAGTAACGAAAGCTCATAGCATTGTGTAACATTTGTGACACTGTTGTGAGCAATTTTTCATGCATAGATTCATTTGATCTTCACAAAACTCCATGAGTACTTCCGGAGCACATCAGTGCATGGGTTGGGGGTTGGGTGAAATTTGTGCATTTTCCAAATAGTCTCCAGCATCTTTTCTGTAGCCTGGCACCCAGGTCAGTGGGTGTATCCCCCACCCCCAGAATGTCTTTGTCAGATACTGCTGAGAAAAGAAAGATGGGGACTGAGAGGGTCTCATGAGTCCTTGGTAACCTTTTGTGCAGGTTAGTAAGCCCTTTTAGCAGAGGCTGGAGAGACTAGAAGGGACAGTAACGAAGAGGCCTGTTCTCTCAGGGAGAGCAGAGAAAGAAGATTCCTGGGAGGGAACGACAGGGACATGAGAAGGCCTCACTGCTCTTGATTTTCAGTTGAGAAGTTGTTCTGACGTGTTTTCATGCTTGTGGGAATGAGCCATGAGCAGGGGGTCAGAGTCAGAGCAGTTGCTGTATCACCATGTGTGGTGATTACTTCAGTGTGTCAAGTGTCGTTTAAGGTTTGCTGGTCCTGTCTTTCAGCCATCCACATATCCTGTGCATTCTGTGGCTGATGCGATTGTGGAGTGTGTGGGAAGGGGTCAAGCGGACAGGTAGCCAGCATTGGGGTTGTATTTTGGTTCTTCATTGTAACTAAGGGATTTTGAGCAATTTACTTTGTCTCTCTGAGCCCATTTCTTGATCTGCAAAATTATTTTAGTCCACCATGGCAGGCCCATCGGCACCTGTATTTTTAACAAGACCTCCAGGTGACTTACATGTGTACTAATGTTTGAAAAGTGCTAGAGTAGAAAAAAAGTGCCTTTTTTTAGAAAGAGGTTCACGGAAGAGGAATGATCACATTCTGACATACTTACAAACTGATTTTTGTGCTTTTGGAAGTATTTTTCTCTACTTAGATGACAAGTAACTATGATATTATATAACATGTGCTTTCTCTGTACTCTGGACAGTGTACAAAATGAAGACTTTGTATGTGGATGACTGTTCTGTTTTCATGTTTGAATTGTTGTCATACAGATAATTAGGAAAGTTGATAAGCAGACAGCATTACTGGATGCAGACGACCCTGTGTCACAGCTACATAAGTGTGCGTTCTACCTTAAGGATACAGAAAGAATGTACTTGTGCCTTTCTCAAGAAAGAATAATCCAATTTCAGGTAAGGTTTACAACTCTTGGTAAAATGTATACACGCTTGGGCAGGGGTGTAGCTCCAGTGCCCTGAGAGAGTGAGTACTACAGACATGAAATTCTCACTAGCAGCTAATCGTATGCAAATATATTAGGCTGTATTCTGACCTTTATGTCAGGTTTAAGCCTCCTTAGCACACGTGGACCTCGGACATTTTGGTGACTCTACTTTCGGGAAGAATTCAAAACTAAGAAAATATTCTCAGAGAAACAGTTAACATTACTTCCAGGGTTCCTAGTCTAGGGAACAGAGGCTCCCCAGAGTATCCCAACTTGACGTTCCCTGAACCTTTGTGTTTATGTGCATACACTGTATTAGAAAAACATCTTACTGGGAGGGGCTTCATGTGGTCACCAAATTGGGTTTCTTGAAATAATAAGGATATAATTCAGAAGCTAAATTTTAACTCTGTTAAAATTTAAAGGCTTGGGCCGGAGGGTTAGCTCAGTGGTTCCGGCGCCTGCCTCGCAAGCGTAAGGACCTGAGTTCGATCCCCGGTTACCACATATAATGCTGGGCGTGGTGGCTCACGCCTGTAATCCCAGCACTCAGGAGGCAGAGACAGGATTGCTGAGTTCGCGGTGGCTTGTCTGGGCACCATAGTGAGCTCAGGCCCAGCCTGAACTACAAAGCAAGACCCTGTCTCCAAAAAGCAAAAAAAAAAAAAAAAAATTTAAAGGCTTTCACAATGATGACATGATCATATGATTTCATAGGATAAACTGGAAACAACTGTGTCTGAGAGGTGGTCGCACACACACTGATGGGCACTTGGGCCCTGTGCAGGTTTGTTCGAGCAGGAGTAGGAGCTTGCCAGTTCAGACCATCAACCCTCTACTCCAAGTAGCATCTAGCTCTTCTCTAACATTCAGGGCTCCTGCGATCCTTCCTAGCAAGGCCTGAAGAATTTTAAACATCCACTTTAAATTTCAGATACTGATCTTCTGCTAATGAAATTATACCAGTAAGGGTGTACTATTAAAGGGTAATATATCACTGAGATATATTATAACAAAAATTGCCATCTGTGGGCTTTCTGTATCAGTATTGTGCTCAGATGTACGGAGGCATTTGTAAAGCAGTATGCTTTAGGAAGTTTTACAAATTTCTTAGAGAAGTCTCTTGTTAACTCTGATGTTATTTGATAAATTGTCTTACTCTGTAATATGTATAAAATGCAGTTTCTGAACGTTTTTTTCTTCATAAGGCCACTCCATGCCCGAAAGAACCAAATAAAGAGATGATAAATGATGGAGCTTCATGGACAATCATTAGCACAGATAAGGCAGAGTATACGTTTTACGAAGGAATGGGCCCTGTCCTTGCCCCAGTCACCCCTGTGCCTGTCGTAGAAAGTCTTCAGGTGAGGACATTTGGTCCTGGACGACCTTTCACTAATGCAAATACTCTCAGCTGTGACTTGGCATAATTTCACTTCACAGTAATTTGGATGGTTTTCTTCAAATGTTGTAATCTGAGGATTTTGTTGATAAAGATGAGAGTAGAAACAGTGTTCCTGATGTGTGAGGAAGTTAAATCAACTTGTACATTATCTTGAAGTATTTTTAGCTAGGTTTGTAATCATGTCATTTGAAAAAAACATTTACAAATGTAAATTTATACAAACTGTCACAAATGAAAATTAAATGTAACCTAATTTTTGTACTTCCACAAAAAGTGTCTCAATGTGATTTTCTGCTAATTACAGTTGAATGGCGGCGGGGATGTAGCAATGCTTGAACTTACAGGACAGAATTTCACTCCAAATTTACGAGTATGGTTTGGGGATGTAGAAGCTGAAACTATGTACAGGTATTGGATAAAACTTTTTATGTCATCTGAGGCATGTGAGGGGGTCTGTGGGTATATGAGATTGTTTCCTGACCTTCACTGTAATGCATTTAAGAATGATTCTCATTTCTGCACTATGCCTCACATTTTAAAGTGTTTTTTTAAAAGATTTGTGTTTCCCCCTCAGATGTGGAGAGAGCATGCTCTGTGTCGTCCCAGACATTTCTGCATTCCGAGAAGGTTGGAGGTGGGTCCGGCAGCCAGTCCAGGTTCCAGTAACTTTGGTCCGCAATGATGGGATCATTTATTCCACCAGCCTTACCTTCACCTACACACCAGAGCCAGGGCCGAGGCCGCACTGCAGTGCCGCGGGAGCCATCCTTCGAGCCAGCTCAAGCCAAGTGCCCGCCAACGAGTCAAACACAAACAGCGAGGGAAATTACACAAACGCCAGCACAAATTCAACCAGTGTCACATCGTCGACAGCAACTGTGGTGTCCTAACCACCGTCTTTTTGCTAGGACTTAAACTGACCTGCGTGCAGCAAAAAGTTGTCAAAGGAAAGGAAAAAAATGAACAGTCTTTTGTGGTTTCTTGGGAAAACTACTCCTACCAAGTGATACTATTCAAAAACCCTGCTACCTGCAAGTGCTGATCTGAGATGCAGAAGCCACAGTAAAACAAACAAAAAAACCATGAGAATGTACAAACTATTGGAGATTGAGTTTTTCAGCTGTTTTTTTTTTTTTTGCTGTTGTTTGGTTGGTTTTTGTTTGGTTTTGTTTAAAGGGGCAAAAGATAGATATGTGGCCGGTGTAAAAGTTAAGCAAAATAGAAGACACAAATCTAACATAGTTTTTATGGACCAAGGAACTTATATAAGCTTTATTAGTAAAAGGTACATTTTCACCATACCTTTTTTTTATATCACAGTATATAGTACATCTTGTTACCAAATAGGTTGTTCTCCCTGCCCTCTTTGAGCTTTTGCTCTGAAGTACATTCAGGTTCCAAGCTTGACCATGCTTGTTTGATAAGTTACCATACCCTTCCAGGTTCTTCGGTCTAAGGCTGGAACTTTTTTTTTTAAGCTGAAGTCTTATGACTTTTCCTGAGTTGAAATTGTTCTGATTTCAGCGAGTCAAATCTTATAAAGGCCTGCATATGTTTTTTTAAGATTATATGAAGTCTGTGCAAAAGCTTTAAAGACAATGCCTCTGCCTTGCCTGCAATACCTGCAAAGTACGTTAATTTAGTCTCTTTCTTTAGTCACTGTTGGGAGTTATTTGTGTTTTCCTTTTTTAAAAATGTATTTATAGTGATAATCCAAGGAGTTCTAACATTCACGTGGAATTCAGTGAGGCCATTAATGAGTGAATGGCACAGCGTATGTTGGTATCTGAAGTGTCCTCTCCCCTTCTTCCTACACAGTACATCTGTGTGTTCCAGGATTGGTTCAGTTTTCCCTTCCTCCTAATGTTGTACATAACTTGTATTATGTGTAAGTTAAACTTTGGGTTTTTTGTTCTTTTGTTTTTTAACTTGGAATGCTCCCAGTGATTTATTCAGCAGGGTGTCTTCTGCCTTGTTGACAAATGAGAAAAAAAATCATGAAAAATATTTGCTACCAAGTGGTAGATGGTGCCCTTCCAGTAGAATGAGGAAAATCTTGGCAAAATGTTATATTATTGTTACTTTTTTTATTTTTTGCCTAGGCCAGAACATCATTGTAATCTTAAAAGTTAAGATGCTTTTATTAGATGGTCAAGTAGAATAGCTGGAAGACAGTACCTTAGGAGCAGATGGTTGGAAGTTTATAAAAATGTAAGTGTAACTTATATTCCCAGTTTTCTTCTGCCTTTTTTGTTCTCACTCCCCAGTACTGAGTGTCTGCAAGGACACCCCCTATTTAGAAAGCATGTGTTCTCTTTTTAATTAAGATTTGATTGCAGTCAGGGCTGTGCACAGCCTTGTGTGCCCATCTCGCCAATTTTGCTTCAATTCGTGCACTGCGGTTATTACACCTTCGTTCAGTTTCTTAGAAATTACAGCACTCAGTGAGCAACATTAGTACGGGAATTGTGTGTGTAACATTACAGGACACAGTTTAGTGATACAATCATCCTTCTCAGAGTAAAAACTACCTCTAGACTGTGGTAAGCTTTTACTGTCCCATAAAACAGGAGCCACAAGTACCTTATGAATGCAAAACTGTAACTTCTCCAGTGTTCCTAGTGTCTTGCCGGTGTCCTAGGCTGTTCTGAGTTTCCTTCCATAGACTTTAAACATCATATATTAGGGGCATTTTTTTTTTCAGCTTCACTGTCTTTGTCACTCCTCCATTTAACTATGCCACTGTAAATACTTTTCCTCCTATCTTTGAATTGCCTTTTCCTCAATTTTCAAGGGGAAAGTCATTTGTAAAACAAGCGAGGTGGTTAAATCAAAGTCACTGCAGTTCTCTTACTGCAAGCCTTTTTAATCACCTGGGCTGCATCGTACTATAAATAGCCTTTTCTCTTCAAATCTCCTCCCGACGCTCTGCTCCTCGGTATCGAATCCTGCCTCACACCTTAAATCGGTGTCAGTGACCAGGGCAGAACGCATTGTGGCCTTATCTTCCTTTGCGATGACTGCTCACTGGCTGTTACTGGCAGACTTGTTTATTTGAGTCACATTTATCCTCTGTTGAGTCACAGAAGTAGTCATTACACAGTGTTTTTGTTTCCTTTTTTTCACAGTGCTTTTGTTTGGTGTGAAGAAGTTCTCAGTGCTACTTGTTTTTCTTTTTTTAAGTGGACCGTAAGTTTCCTACATTTCTTAATTTGGTATGTAGTTTAAAAATGATATTAACCAATAACAAATGTGATTAACAAAAAACAATTCCACACTCAGCTGTTAGGTTAAAGTAAATTTTCAAGTTCATGGCTTTATTAAAATGGACTTCTGTCATTTTAAATGTTTATATCTTTTTGGTTCTTTTGTTTCTTCTAATAAGGTAATTGAAATGTTAGACTGTAAACCCTTTACCTCTTTTCTTTTTTTTTGGAAAATCCAGGAATTTACCAATACAGGCATTTTTCCCTATTTTATGCCATTCTCATACCATAGAGTGAAGAGTGAAATGACATCTAATATAGCTTATTGTTCATCAGTAGATTTTTTTGTCAGCTGCTTTTAAGCAAAAAATCTTCTTTGTGGATTTGTGAATCATTTTATATTTCAATGTATAATTTCGGAAGGTCTCGCCCTCCTTTTACAGTAGAGTATATCCCTCCTCTCAGGATGGCATTATTAGATATGTTGGCCATTTACCCTTACCAAGATTCTCTGGAAAGGAGAAAGATTATTTCCAGTATCTTTAATTTTTTTTTAAGTTGTATTTTAGAAATGTATCTTCATTTTTCATGATTCTATACACTTTCTCAAAATAGGCATAGAAGCTGAGCTTATGACGGCACATTTTTAGTAATTTCATTTCATTTGTCACATAAATTGGGAAGGCAAGCTAAAGACGCTGAAATAGAATGCCCTTTGTAATTGGAATGATTTCAGAGTTGAACACTAGTACAATATTTAACTTGCTGCTGCCTTTCTTAAACTGTGGCAACTGAAGGTGTCTTCACCGAGAATCCACTAGTGACACATTTGTCACCTCTTACTGCACAGACTCACTTGACATCGTAACTGCCAAGTTCTTTTGCCTTTGTGTTTAATGAAACTGGTACCATCTGTGCACTCACAGGAAATTCTGATGCCATCTTTGAGAACTAACTTAACTAGTCAAGTTAACCAGAAAATCCATGGGAGGAGGGTTTCCTTTTTGAAACAAAATGCTATTCAGTTTTAACCAAGTACTTTGATTTCAAAAGCAGCTGTGTTTCTGATGAGTACTGAACAAATGTGTGTAATTTTCTGTGCCAGACTTTTGACCTTGTTTTCAAGCACTGTAATGTGGGATGGATGGTTAAAAACAATAATAAGTTAGGGTTTCTACTTAACCCCTTCAGGACTGAACTGTATCTCCTTTCATTAATTTTTCCCTGTATTGTGATAAATGTTTGCCAGCATTCCGTACTGTGTTGGTCCAGATGTAGTTTTATATGCTCATTTTTAGTTATTTTTCGTACCTTGCAGCATGCTGTACACATTCAGTCCTTAAGGGGTTTATTATACAAACTGTGCGCCTGTAAGGTTTATTAGCAATAAGATAGAAAATTGAGCAAGTTTATACCATAATTTTGTAGAAAAAAGATCTGCTCAGTTCCTTATTTCACCTATGAAAAACCTGCAATACGGGCAGTTTCAAGGAATAAATAAAAAAGAGATGTAAACCATTGTAAAAGTTTTCTGTTGGGTGTGCCTAATGCATGTATTTCCGTCCTTGATTTCAGAATACTTCATAAAGTTAAATTCTGTACTACAGTTTGTGTATTTACCTTGCCCTGTACATCAAAGTGATAATTGCATTAATCTCCTTTTCAACGTTTTAACTAATACTTAATCGGAGGCAATTTTTATGGTGAAATGGACCTTGTCACTCCAAGGGCATCTCCCAAGTAGGCTTTCAACAAAATTGAGACCTATTCTGTAGCAGTCACTTGCTTTTCCGATGCAAAGCTATTATTTGGTCCAGTCTCCCACAGGACACATCTTGAGTTTTGCCTCTGTTGGGTGTGTGTGAGGTGCTTGCAAGAACTGTAAGCCCTATACTCCTTGCTCTAGGAGTACAAGATCACTTCCCAGCAGTCTTGTGAAAGATGATGCTGTCTTTTGTCACTGAGCCCCCGCCTGGTCAGCAATTACAGCATGAAGGCAAGCCAGATCACTTTCCAGGTCTAGGAAACAAGTGGCCCCAGAAGGAAGCTCCCCACAAAAAGGTGAACTAAAATGGAAACCCTGAAAGCATTTAGTACTAGGAAGGAGTGAGGAGAACAGAGCAGATGTTACATACGAAGACTCATCCAACTTGTCCACCATAACTTCGGTTAGAGGGCAGAGCATCGGGCCAGGACTGAGCCCTG
The DNA here is from genome assembly GCA_004025085.1 of Thryonomys swinderianus. Lineage (NCBI taxonomy): Eukaryota > Metazoa > Chordata > Mammalia > Rodentia > Thryonomyidae > Thryonomys > Thryonomys swinderianus. The sequence goes on from PVIC010018049.1 coordinate 9,416, forward strand.
AGGCGCACCTGCCCTGTCAGGATCTGTGCAGAGAACATCACACCCAGGCTCCTGGGTTAAAGATGAGGTTGTCTCTCTCTGGGATGTAGGTGTTTGGTAAAAAATGGATGGAAAGCTGTTGTTTCGTATCTGAAGGAATCATGACTCTGCTTGATCTATACAAAATGCAGGTAAATATTGATATGGAAAGAGATTTTAATGGCAAGGAACATACCGGAACTTGGGATTTGGAGAATGTCTTGGGGCACTGGTACTCCACATGTGAATTCTGGGAGCGGGTTATGAGGTAAGTGAGGTAGAGGTGTGTCACCAGCCCTTCCTGGCTCAGTGAGTGGAGTCCCGCTTTTTGCCGCCTGCTGTGCTCCCCTGCGCCTTAGAGCACAGCTGGACTTCCAGGCCAGCCGTTCCCTGTTCCTTCTGGCCACTTCCACTGTGCCGCAGGCCTCGGCTGCCAACACCTCCCAGCAGTACCCTCCCCACTAACCAGAAAGAAAGAGGGACACGACTCAGTCATTCCTCTAGTGACCCCTCGAGCTGACTGACAGCTTCTCTTTCCCTGCACACTTGTGCCCGGCGCTCTCTTTTTTGTTCTTTTTCAAAAGCCTTTGATTCTGGTTTCTTCTGCTCATGAAGCTTTTAATTTTTTTTTTTTTTTTTTTTTTTGAGACAGGGTCTCGCTTTGTAGTTCAGGCTGGCCCTGAGCTCACTATGTAGTCCAGGCAAGCCTTGAACTCAGCAATCCTCCTGCCTCTACTTTCGGAGTGCTGGGATGACAGGGATGAGCCACCATGCCTGGCACTGTGGTATGTGGTGTTGATTGCTGGTGGGCATGAGTCACCACGCCCAGCATTGTATGTGGTTACCGGGATCAAACTCAGGGCCTTGCGCTTGCAAGGCAGGCGCTGGAACCACTGAGCTAAATCTCCGGCCCTGAAGCTTTTAAATTTTTAATGTTCACATACTAGATGGTGAAATGAGAAGGGGTAAAAAGTAATTGGCTCTGAGGCTGTTGGGTGGTACATAGTTGCTGCCATGGGGCTTGGGATGGTATGGAGAGAGCAGTGCAGTGTCTCAGGCTGGGGATGTGCTGGGGGCTGGCGTGGTCCATGGGAAGAAATCCAGCTGTCCCGTCCTTCCAGACTATTTTTCCATCCTAACATTTACCTTCCAGCGTTAGGAGGTTAGAATCTGTAAAGACACCTCTAGGAATTTTAAGTGTCAAGTGACATTCCAGCCATTGCATTCAACTAGGGTGTAGCCACACGCTGAAATTTTCCACTAAGGGATAACATTAGTCAACCCAGCTGCCTTGAAAAAAAAACAAAAACAAAAAAAACAATTACAGGCTAAGGTGGTAGAAACCACAGAAAATGATTTCCCCACATTTCTGGAGGCTGAGAATTCAAGATGAGAATGCCAGCACAGGTGGGTTCTGACAAGGGCGCTTTGGCTCACATGGCCACCTTCTCACTGCTCTCGTGTGGCATATCTTAGAACCCTGCCCTTAGGAACTCATTTAACATTTACTTCCTAAAGACCCAGTCTCTGGGTACAGTTAATACTCATTGACCCTAAGGCCTTTCAAATAAAGCTTAAATGAATTAAACGTGTATCTGATGATGTTTCTCTTCTCTTTGTTCTAAGTTCTGGTTGAAGTTTCTAGACAGCTAAATTAATGAATGAACTTGACATAAGGGATCAAGGGATGTAGTTTGGTGATAAAATGTCTACCTAGCATGGGTTGGCCCTGCGTTTCAATCCCAGCACCATCAAAAACAAAAAAAAAAGCAGATTGAGGAGGAAGTCAGTTTGACCACTGGTACATTTGCTTCGTGGCTGGTGCATGCCAGCTCATAAGCTAATTTCAGAAAGAAACCTGATCACAGAATTTAGAAAACTTGCTCAAAGGCAGATGCTTGAATTCCGAGCTGGGGTTACAGACTGGGACTCTGGTGGTTCCAACTCACTCTCCTAAGCCCCATACGAGGTTCCTCCCACCACAGTTTGCGGAACGTTGGAGATGGGCCTGGGGTTGCCATTGAATAGCTGTGTGAAGAGTTGTAATTTTCCAAAGAACTTCATGGAGACTAGCTTTTCTGTGTGCTTTGTTACACAGTAGGGAGGATGATCCTGGCTGTCTGTGAACATTCTGGTTGGCTTTAGGAAGACCTGGACTCAGGAATAGAGTATAAGATAATAACTTGGTGCTCAAAAAAATTTTTACTGCCATTTACTTGCCAGCTAATTGATTTATCATCCATGGCTGATTTGTAGTTCTCTAATTTGTCTTATTTGTGGGTGGGAGAGATACACCATAGTGACTGGCAGAGAACAGAAAAGGCTCTGAGCTGTGTCCTATTCTGTCATTGACAGAACAGCCTCAAAGCTCAGCAGCTTTCCAGGGGCTGTTTGCCTCTTCCAAGATTAAAGTATCTGGTATTCATCCTTGATTTTGCTTGTTATTAAAAAAAAAGATAGGGGAGGGGTGTTTGCATGTAAGACTCCAAAGATTAAAATATACACAGCATTATCGGACACTTCCCAACATTTTCTGTTTGAAGTTCTGTGGGTTAGGAGCCCTGCATCACAGGGATAGCCAGTGCACAGCATTAGGAATGTTCCTTCTCCTCTATCCTTAATCCGCGCTCGAGGTGCAGTTCTGCAGGTAAAAGCAACTAGTCCTGCGAGCCACAGTTGCTGCTGTACATGGAGAAGGGCCGCTGAAAGGTGCCTCAGGGGACTCTGCTTTCTGTGTTCAGAGGTCTGGATTTTCAGCCAGTGGAGGAAGAAAAAACCACCCAAGGAAAAGGCAGTTCTTCGTGTGAGAGAACGGATGCCAGGAAGCCACCTTAGAGGACTACCATGTGCTCAGGTTTTTCTGTGAAAGCTGCCTTACTCTTCAGAGTCCTGTGAGCCAGGTCATGGGGTACTTGTGAAAATCCTTCCTATGCTCCCTAGAAGGCCGCTTCTAGAGGGTGAGCCCCCAGAGTGCTGGCCCACGTTACCCCCCATAGAGATTAAGTCAGGGGAGAGTGATGTCCTCTCAGGGTCTGCTGGTGAGTGGACAGGGAGCAAACACGGAGAGTGGAACTGGCCTGCTTTTGACAGGTGAGCCAAGACTCCAAAAGAAACTTACACGCGAGGAGAGTGAAGCCGGAAGGAAAAGGAGCAGCCCCAATTGCTGTCCCTTCCCAGCTGTCGGGTGTGGGGAAGGCTCACCCGTGAGTATTCAGTGAGATAACTGGCTTCTGCCTTCTACACTGTGGACGTGACTGAGGAATTAACGACTGTAGCTTCCCACCACAGCTGGGCGCTTTGGGTGTGGCAGTCAACGTGCTGTGCACCAGCAGCCCCCCTTCCAGTGCAGAGACGGCACCAAATACTACAAGTGAAGGCGTCAGACCCATAAAGGAGCTGAGATCTACTGTATAAACTGTGCTAAAGGGTCCTCTGCATGTCAGTAGTACTGAGTATGTAACGTTCAGTATGAAAGGTCACCTGCAGTGACGGCACACAGCACAGCTGATTCCTGCCACATGCAAGTAGCAAAGACCCAGAAATGGGCGGATTTACAGAAAGAGCAAGGAGCTGCTTCAATACCTGAAAAGTTACTATTTTTAATTACTATGTACAGTTTCCAAATCACTGCTAATTGCCATTTTGAAATTAGCCTCACCGTAAGTTGGTTATGTATAGAGTTAAGGGGTCTCTACACTAGTGAAGACTTCTCGCGCTCTACAGCATTGGTAAAGTGAAGACGCAACAGTGTTCTCAGGCGCTGCAGTCATGAGTGGTGTGTGGGGAACGCAGAGCCTAGCATCCAAGACAATTGCTGCGCCACAAAATCAGCGGTGCTTTGAACAACTCTTAAAGTCTTACTTTTGGTTTAAAGAAATACAAACCACTTCAGGTTTTATTGGGTGCCTGTACTTGTGAGAGCAATTCTACAAATTCAAATTTGACTTACCAGAAGATCCTAAATCGGTGGCATCTGTGCCGAGATCCCACAGGCAGTCCCCGGGCCACCAGGAACTTGTCATCTGCCCCACGTCTCCTGTGGCTGGAGCTCCTAGGGGAACCACCCCACAAGTGTCTTATTGGGATGGAACTGTAGATGCAAGGTGAACAGAGAAAATCCCAGGAATGCAAGTGTGAGAAACACACGTGTGGGCACACTTCCACACCACCATCACAGTTTGCAAACCTACTCTGAAAACAGTCTTTGTGGATTGCAACACTTTCTGTTACATGATTTGAACATTAGTCACGTGTGTATAGAGCCAAGCTTCATACACATTGGATTCTCTGTGGACCAACAAAAAGACTTGAGTTGGTGGCAGGTGCAAGAGCCCAGGGCAGCACGAAGCCTTTGTTCCTTTTTTTTTGAGACAGGGTCTCACTTTGTAAGTCAGGCTGGCCCTGAGCTCACTATGTAGCCCAGGCAAGCCTCCAACTCAGTAATCCTCCTGTCTCTGCCTCCCGAGTGCTGAGATTACAGGCATGAGTCACCACGCCTGGCACTGTGGGATGTGGTATTTATTGCTGGTGGGCGTGAGTGACCACGCCTGGCATTGTATGTGATTACCAGGGATTGAACTCAGGGCCTTGCGCTTGCGAGGCAGGCACTGGAACCACTGAGCCAAATCTCTGGCCCCATTTGTTCCTTTTTAATTGTTGTGTTAAATACAAAGGTATGTCTCCAAGTACTAATACAAATACAAAGATTGTCTCGAAGTACTACACTTCCTGGGGCTTCTGCTCACTTCCTGACCAGTGGACTGCTTGTGTTTGTAAACTCTTCTCGGCTTCCTGGTTGCTGAGCTCTCTGGCTGCCCTTTCTCAGTCGGCTTTATTGGTTTCTTCCTGCTTCCCCAGCCTTTCAGCCTGTGAAGCCCCAGCACAATGACCATCCCTCTCTCCCACAATTATATTCTCCCGGGGTCTCTGACTCACAAACCAAAACACTATGCCTATGAGAGTGACTCCCAAGTTCATGTTTCCTGGGCCAGGGATTTAGCTCTGTGTTTCCAGCGTCTGCGTGGCAAGCGCAGAGTTTCCAAGTTTGATCCCCAGTACCACATACTACAATGCTGGGCGTGGTGACTCACACCTGTAATCCCAGCACTCGGGAGGAGGCAGGAGGATTGCTGTGAGTTTGAGGCTAGCCTGAGCTTCATAGTGAGTTCAGTCAGCCTGAACTACAAAGCAAGATCTGTCTCAAAAAAAACAAAAAACAGTTCGTATCTCCCAATATATGTAGGCCAATGAGGAGATGAATAGTAGAGTCAGGTGTTCGAGGGAGGCCAAGGTCAATTTAGCGCTGTGGGCTCCAATGGTTAGAACCCAGCTGTACTTGTTTATCCTCTCAGGTGAGGTACTAGCCCAGGAGAAGAGGGCTCACGGGAGCTAGGCTGGAGTTTGGTCAAGAGAGGGTCTTTATCACCCTTACTTAGTCCTTGTCATTGTCAGCTTTTTGCTTTCCCTACTCCTTTCAACTGAAGTTCACAAGTGACTGGGAAAAATTACATTTTAAATAAACTAGAAGTCAGAGATCTGGGAGGGCTTTTTTGCAACAAAAATTGTGAACTTCAGTTAGCTGGCACATTCTCACAGAACTTCAGTACGTCAGCACATTCCCACATGTTAAAAGATCAGACAATTAACGTAACATATGTTTTAGTTTAAAAATTGAAGTTTGAAAACTTGGGTGAGGGTAAGCATTAGGGTTAGGGTTCAGGTTAGCTGTTGGTGTTGTACTAAGGCTAGAGTAGGATTAGGATTAGGGTTAGAGTTAGCTTTAGGGTTAGAGTTCTGGTTGGGTTAGGGTTAGATTAGTTTAGTTTTAGATTTAGGATTAGTTTGAGTGCTAGAGCAAGGTTTATAGTATAACCCTTGTGGCTACCAGAAGCCATTTTTCTAAGCAGTGTCATGGGCTCCTTCCTTTCCCGCAGGTAGAAGGCATCTTGTTCCCATGAGATAAGTCAGTGTTTGAGGTCACACAGGTGGACAGGATCTCATGATTAGTGACCCAGGGAGAGAATAAAGGCTTTGCATCCGGTGGTTCTCTCACAGGCCAAGGACAAGCAGGAACAAATAATGAAAAACAATTAATTTAAGAAAGGATTTGAAAGCAAATGTTGATATTAACCAGGAGATTCCTTTGACCCAACAAGAGGACCCTGGAGCAGAACCTGAGGTAGGCTCAGCATGTGCTCTCGTTGGGGGAGGGGTGTCCACAGAGATTAGTAATATCGATTCCTCATTTATTTTTGAGATAATTGAGTTACATTTGGATTAAAAAGTCACATTTCAGCAAGTGTGCCCTATTTCATCTCCTGTCGGCCTCTCTGGGACACTGGGCCATGGTCACAGGGTGATGTGATAAGGCGGCATGACCCAGCACCGCCGCCTCTATCTTCCACAGGTTCCCAAGAGCTCACAAATCAGGGCGAGTGGCAAACAGAGAAACTGCTGTGCCCGAGGTGGGAGGCCTCGGAAAGTGCCGCAGACAGCCCCAGCGCCGGGTCCTGCCTCTCCCTTGTATGTGAAGGACGCGGGGGGGGCGGGGCTGGAGCAGCCCACTGGCCTAGAACTTGTCTGAAGGAGGGCAGGGCAGAGAAGAGGAAGAGCTGGGGCTCAGAGGCCCCAGGCAGGAGCACTCAGCGGGGCCACGAGCACTGCTGCCCTAAGTGCCTCTCTTAGGTGTTACAAAGTGTGAAAGTGACCTGCTGATCTCACTCTCAGTGGACGCGAAAACGTGCCCCAGGGGAAGACCGGGGTGTTTCAGCAGCTGTTTCTAATGAAACAATCTGGCTGGTAACAGAATAAGCAAACCGGCCTGTCTCTGTGTGGTGAGTTGAACGGTGCCCTCCCCACCCGGCCCACCTCCACTTCCATTCGGGTACTGACTGATGGGATGTTATCATAAAAGGGTCTACAGGTGCAGGGAGGGATCTCAAGATCATCCTGGATTACCGGAGTGGATCTCGACTCCAGCGACAAATGTCACTTGAACAAGACACAGGTGGAGAAGAGGAGCAGGCCATGAGGCGACAGAGGTGGAGACGGGAGTGTGGCAGGCACAGGCAGGGACGTCTGGAGTCCCCAGAAGCCAGAGACACAAGGAACCAGATCTCCTTGAGCCTCGGGCTGGAGGACACTATGGCTGACCTTCAGAACCGAAGGGGAAATTTGCCTTGTTTGAAGCTGGCAAGTGTGGGTGACACGCGAGGCTGCGTGCGCCGCACGGCAGTGGGAGGGGCCGGACTCCTGCTGCTGCGCCGATCACGCCCGAGGACGGGATGCTGAGCAGAAGCAGCCGCGCGGGAAGGCGATGCTCTGCTGTGCATCACAGGGCTGGGGAGGGAGGAGCTTGGGACACGCCGCGGAGCCAGCGGCCCCTGCTGTGCGTGCCCGAGCAGGCCGCCCTGGCACGGCTGCGGCTTCCTGTTGGGGGCTGCTCGCCTGGACCTGAGGGCTCAGTCTTGTCCTGGCTCTGGCCTTGGCCTGTGTTGTGTGGGTGGGTGGGAGCTTTGCGTTCACCAGTGTCCTCTTCCTGCTGATCTCTGAGGCTGAACCTCGCTGTAGCCAGTGTCCGTGACCTCACGGAGACTCCAAAAGAAGTCCGTCTCTCTCCCTCTGGCCTTCCCGCCCACGGGCACTTTCCCGCTCTTACTCCTCTCATTCCCTCTCCCCGTAGTTTTTCCAAAAGACTTAAACGGTGGATTTTCTTGATTCAAGCGCAGTCACTAAGACATTTCAGGGGCCAAAGAAAACATCAAGTTTGGGGAACGGAGGCCAGAATTCTGCCGGATTACAAGCCTGTGGCATCGCCCCGCACACTCCTTAGAGCCGTTCCTGTACCGGTGGGCTTAGCCTGGCTGCCCCGGAGTCCCGGGGGCTCCTAGGCTGACGGTGTGTGGCCGGAAATGATCCGAAGGAACCGTAGCGGGAGGCCGGGAATGTGCAAAGGGAGGAGATCAAGCCCCTCACTGCTGTGGCCACGGGCTTCACCCCGCTGGGAACCCTACTTGAGCGGCACAGATCCCTTGAGAACTGCCCGCCGTAGGGCTGGGAGAGGGCAGCACTCAGGGAGTCCGGGCGGGATGTCCCTTCCCTGACTCCCCCAGTCTGCCTAAAGTGAGCAGCGGGGCGGACCACGGCGCAGTAGGAAGGGACCCGAGCGAGCCGGAGGACGGCGCTGCCCTCCCACTGCGCGAACTCAGACACCGGCAGGACGGGACCTCGGCGCCCTTGCGGATGTGTGTGGACCTGGACCGCGGCGCCCGGACATCGTCACTGTGTTTAAAAGCAGCCTCTGGAAGATGCGGCGGGGCGGGGGACGTGAACAGAATAACCATGCTCTACGGACAGCACCCCCCGCAAATGTGATCATTACTGCAAACATGGACTAATAAAATTCTTGTTAAAAAAGAAAATTGTAGCCGGGCGTGGTGGCTCACGCCTGTAATCCCAGCACTCGGGAGGCAGAGACAGGAGGATTGCTGAGTTTGAGGCTTGCCTAGGCTACATAGTGAGCTCAGAGCCAGCCTGAACTACAAAGCGAGACCCTGTCTCAAAAAAACAACAACAAAAAAAGAAAATTGTAGTTTTGATTTTTCTCCCCAGAGTAGGATTTTGGGGTATGTCTGATGACTTCCAAGGAACTGTGACCACGGATAAGTTAAATATATATAAAATATGCGATAAAAATCCTCTAGGGTTTGTGGACTCTGAAACTCTAATTCACGTAGAATGTGGGTATTTTGTAAGTGTGTGATGCAGTACAAGCGTCTCAACCAAGGCCTAAGGTCTGAACTAGCCTGGGTGGCATTTGCCAATCTGCACCGCTGACTCCCATCCTGAGCGTTTCCTGCGCTGCCCCGTGGCTTTCCCTTTCCGAGGCCATCATCTTGCCCAAGCCGCTGTCACACCTTGACTGCTTTCTCCTCACCCACTCTGATTCTCCACACCAGGCGCAGGATGCTCCAAAAGGAAAAGGTACCACTTGTCTTTTTTTAAAATCTCTTTCCCCGCCCATCGCCAGCCCTACAGTGCTCTAGTGCAGACGTGTTCACAGGCAATCCAGGAAGTCCTGCAGGCCAGTGCCCTGCCCAGCTCTGACCTCTTCTCTGCACTTTCCCCGCTCTCTCTGCACCACCCATCTCCTCTAGGAAGTCTTCATCACTGGGAGAAGGGGAGGGCAGACAGACAGACAGACCAGAGAGAGAGAGAGAGAGAGAGAGAGAGAGAATAAATGGTCCTGGAAAAACTGGGTTTCAGCAGCTCAGTTTGTGACAGCTCAGTCTTGGAAACAACCCAATGCCCATCAGCTGGACACTGGATAAAGAAGATGTGGTTCTTCTATAAAATGGAGTATTACTTTGTCATAAAGAAGGATAAGTTTGAGTTATTTATACTCAAATGGACATACCTTCAGGACATACTCATAAGTGAAATAAATAGGTCACAGATGTGTAGATATTGTATCTTTCCTCTGGTGTAAGAAACTGAAGATGTAAATGAGTTCTAGAATATATGATATATATTATGAAATAGAAAATATTCACAGGGAGATGTGGTGTAGGGGTAAGTAACAAGGGGAAGAAAAAAATGTGATGGTAATTAAAAAATGGGAACAAAGCTTATGTATATAGGGGGTGGGGGCTTGTAGAGGGTGGATAGGGGAATGGGGAAGAATAAGAATTAAATATGCTGGTCATCTCACCCTGCCTTGGAGCCAACCAACTATAAACTGAAACCTCTACAAACTGAGCTAAATAAAGCTTTCCTCCTTTAACTCTGAGTGTCATTTTGTCTCAGTAACAAGAAAAGTAACTAGGGCAATGAGCCAGTTGTCAGACAATCCAAACACTGTTGGGCCAGGGATTCAGCTCAGTGGTTCCGGTGTCTGCCCGGCAAGTGCAAGGTCCCCGGTAACTGCGAACCACAATGCTGGGTGTGGTAGTTCACGCCCGTACTCCCAGAATTTAGGAGGCAAAGGCAGGAGGATTGCTGAGTTTAAAGCCTGCCTGGGCTACAAAGCGAGACCCTGTCTCAAAAAACAAAAACAAACAAACAACACTATTTTTTTCCCCCTACCTATGGTGATTGGCTCAGGGCTGGTATTACAAAATAAGCTGCTCCAATCAGAGTGGGCTTTTAGACCCTGGCAGCTTCATCAGTGTGAATTCTGGAGGCTGATGATGAAAATCCTGTCGCTTTTTTACTTGAAAATAAAAGAGATACAATGAGAGCCTGCACTTAGGGTTATGTAGACACCTGGAGTTCTGGGCTTATCAGCTCCTCTATATCTAGTTGGGTAAAAGGCCAAATCTAAATCTCAAGCTTCCATGATCAGATCAACACCTTTTCTTTTGATTTGAACCAGAAATTTTCTGTCCCCAGCAACTGAAATTCCAGTAGAACGCCATTTACCACACAACACCTTGTCAGGGTGACCGCTAACTGCCAGGACACAGGCCAAGAGCTGAGAAGTCAGACCGATGTTGTTTCTGTCCTCAGGAACCGTGAGGTCTGTGCTGTGACTGGGGACTCGGGCACAGTTCCTCTGCGCCCTCTGTACCCAGGGCTGCCCCTGCTCAGGACCCCAGGGAAGGAGGCCTTACCCCGCTCGGTGTGGGGTACTGCTCGCCTTTATGAGCAGCTCAGCTTCTCTCTCTCCACCTCTGGAAGCCCAGAGCCACAGCTCCCTTGCTGCCACTTTGCCATCGAATCCAGGCCAGCAGGGCCATGGGGAGGTGTCATTCCCCTATAACAAGGCCCCCGACTTCAAGGGACTGGATGATTAGGGCACATGTATCTCAGGTGGGGAGCATTTAGACTGATCGGTCGGGTGTGACTTTCCTTGTAGTGCTGAGAACACACTTGTGTGTATACATGCACATGCACACATGCCCTCTCTGATCCTTGGTTTCTTCATCTACAAAAATGGGATAATAGTTGGACTTCTTAGGATCTTTTAAAGACAAATCGAGGCCACTTATATGAAGCACTTTCCTTCAATTCCTTGAGCAAGGCCTAGAGCTTCCAGGCCCTGTGCCTTGATGCCCCCTGTACCTAAATTACCCTCCTTGGGGCCTTTGCGTACTTGTGTCTGTCTCTGCATTCAGGTGTCTGCTCAGACATTTTCTGTCGAACATAATCACTGTGTTAATTGGCTTTTCATTGCTGTAACCAAACAGCTGGGACAAGCAGCTTAAAAGGAAGAAAGATTGATTGACTCAGGTTTCAAAGTTCGAACACACAGCCTCTTGGCCCCTCTGCTTTCCAAACTGTGATGAGGTGGAACATGGTAAAGGAAGTGCAAGGGAGAGGAACTGTGGCCAGAACAAGAAAAGAGAAGAAGGAGTAAGGTCCAAGGTCCCCTTTAGGGCCATGACCCCAGTGACCCAGACCCAACTTCTTAAAAGTTTCATTTCCCAAGAGCACCATGGGCTCTTGACAAAGCTTGCAGTGAACGCTCATCCAAACCGCAGTATCTACTCTAATAATTCTCCCTCCTTTGCCCCCTGGCTCATTCACTCTTTATCTCAACCCTCCTTTGTTTTCTGCTTGGCACTTGGCCTCTCATCGTGCTTCTGCCTTTTTCTCTCTTCGGTAGGCAAGATCCAACAGGGGGAAACAGCGAGTGTTTTCACTGCCGTGTTTCCAGAGTCTAGATGGTATCTGTAAGGGCTCCGTACACTGGGACAGTGAGACAGGGAGTGAGAGGCTGTGCAAGAGGCACCTGCTAAATCACACACACACACACACACACACACACACACACGGTTTCCAGGACAAATGTTAATTCTGAGACTGGAAATCTATTTTCCAGGAGGAAATACATTACTTGGGCCACAGGAGAGCCTGTCTGCTGTCGCTGGCCAGAGTGCAGTCTCTGTGGTTCTGTGGACATGTGGCAGCTCCCCTCAGGGCAGAGAATCACCAGGCAGACCTGGGTGCACACATGTGTGAAAATCAGGACCCAGTCCAGAACCCCCACTTCTTGATGTTCATTCTGGAACCACAGTGAGTCATGGATACTCTTTGACAGTAAAGTCTTGTGTGCCCTATGTGCCTGCATATTTTCTCTTTCTGGGCCAGCCCTTCCTCTCATGCACCTGGAGGGGCGGCATGAAGGAGCTATTCTCATCTGCAGCTCCCCCCCCAACACCTCTCTCTTGTTGGGAACCAGATAGGTGGACCTCCTGACAAATTCTATTGAGTGGCAGTTGCGCCTGCCAGTGTTTTCCAAATTGCTACGTTCTGAGTTTGAGCCTTGTCAGATTTTCTATTCCCCACCCCCCAAGCTGGGAATGGAACTCATGACCTTGGAGTTGCAAGGCAGGTGGCAGCTAAATGCCCTGCCCTGATTTTCTGTTTTTCAGTTTGCTTCTTCCCAGACTCACAGACTAGAGAGGCGAAGCCATAAAATCCTGCGGGGACAGTAGGCTCCTTGGCAAGGGTGGAACATAATTTATTGATTGGAAATTCTTTGAACTCCAATTTAAGGAACACTGTTAATATCAAAACTTTGTGTTCATTCGTTTGAAAATAAGATACTGTCAAGTCTTTAGGGTAGATTATGTTTTTATAATCTTCTACAAGGGATCCAATACACACAGGTAAAGCCAATGCTAAGTTTTGGCCAGTAGGTGGCAGCAAGTTTGAATTCACCTGGGATTTAGGTTTTATTACTTGATTCAGCACAGCAGTCAAGTCAGCTTCAGCATAGTAAAGACTTGAAGAGTTTTGGATTAAAAACATAAGTAAAAACGTGCCCCTTCCCCATCCTCGTCGTAATGGAAATCTTTATGAATTCCCTCCACACTCCAGGCTTTATGGTGTTCAGTCAGAAACGTGCAGTGAATGCCCACTGCTATGGTTTTTCAAAGTGTTCCCCAGTGGACCATGGGTTGAAGGTTTGGTGCCAGTCTGTGGTGCTACTGGGGTGGTGGTACCTTTAAGGAGTGGGGAATCAGTGAGAGGAAGTGACGTCACTGGGCGGGCTCGAGGGCTATTGGAGCTTTGGCCCATACTGTTTCCATTTCCGGGCAAGGTCAGGTGTACAGGCTTCTTTGTCACATGCACCATTATTTACTGTGCTCCTCCTGGCCCAAAGCAATGGGCCAGGCAGCCATACACTGATGAAGCCGTGAGCCGAAATAAACTTTTCCCCTTCTTCAGGGGATTAGCGCAAGGATTTTGTCGCGTGACAGAACGCTGGCTGACAGGTGGGTGTGCTTGTGCCAGGTGGGGCGGTCATAGCCAGCGATCGGAGCCGTGATGGAAGTTACCTTCCAGCCCCATCACTTGGTTATCATCCAGTACCAGTGATCTGTGAAGATACTTTTAAAGCGAGAGCACTGAGACCTGTGAAAGGTGGTCTTAGCCCAGCTCCCCCGGCATCCCAAGGAGGGTAAGGCCCCCGGGAATGAAAATCACATCAGAGACTGTCGCATCAGCTAGAGAAGAAAACTCGACTTTTAGCAAGTCGCATCACAGTACAAAGAAACCAACTTTTATGCCTCCCTGAGCTCACAGTGACCTGGCGAGCGCTCGGCAGCTGGGGGAGGGTCTGTCCTGGCTGACACCCGAATCTTCAGAGGCCGCTTAGGGGGAAGCGAAAGGAGGCTCCACGCTCAGGGTGCTGCTGCACCGCGTGTCTCACACCGGGCTGGGCAGGAGGACTGCGCTGCAGGAGGGCATCTCCGAGGGCCGGATCCAGGGCAGCAAGGGGCCGGGTCCTGGCTGTCTATTCAGGTGCTGCTGGACCTGCCCCAGCGCAGCTGATCGGTCTTAGCCGGACGTGTGATGGGGCTGCTGTCATCTTCAAAGAAGCCCAGCTGGGGGTGGAAACAGTGCGTGAAGCCCAGGCCCCACGCACCAGGGAGTAGAGGGCTAGGGTTCAAGTATTTAGAACAATACCAAAGCCACGGTTCCTGGACTAGACCAGGCTCAGCCTATCCAACCTTCTCCCTGATGATCAGAATCCCCTGGATGGGTGAGGGCCAGAGTCCCTAGAAAGTGTCTGTCAGGGGAAGCTGCCCAGACTCTGTGTGGCTCTTCCCTCAGCACTTCACGCATTTAGGACGCGAGCCCTTTTGTCCAAGTGAGTCACAACATTGTTCTATCTTCACCCTCGCCTCCTTGTCCCGTGCTGCGGAAGCCAAGTCAGCAAGGAACAAATGAACACAGAGGTTGGGGCCGACAGGCAGCTGAGCGATGCTCTCTAGCGCAGGCCGGGCTGGCAGGGACAGTGCTTCTGTGGTGCACCGTGGTGACCTCACTGTGTGCCGCACCCCAACACAATACCTGCTGCCACGAAGGACAGCTGATGGAAAGAAATGGATGGGCTCCGCTGCCCTGTGCTGACCTCTGCCTTGAGCAGTTCGGGTTTTCCTGGAAAATCATCAGAGACCTTCAGCCCAGAAGTCAAAACCTGAAGAACATCTAGTTACTCAAGGCTAAAGCTGACAGTGTGCCTTGAGTCATGCTGGTCTGTGTCATACCTTTGACATTTCATTTAAACACTGGCTTCTTTATTTAATAAACAGAAGGGTCCAGAGAGATTCTCCAGAGCCTCCTACTACCATGAATCATCATCCTGAACTCACACTGCCAGTTGGACTGGGATCTGGCCAAACCTGGAGGGAAGGAAGGGTAGAAAGGAGAAGTCTTCACATACCAGCTGGAGATGCCACCCCTACCCAACCTTCTCTGAATGAATGAGAGGATGAGGCAGATGCATGACTTGTGCAATCATTTTCTCAGAATTCTGAAGGTTCCTAAAATGTGCTGAGGTCTGTCTCATCCTAGCCTGCTGTGAGTGTGTAATCAATAGATTCAAGGAAGATGTCACTTGCCTGTAAATGTCTTTCTCATCTGCTTGCAAAGTGCTGAGAATAGCACAATCATTCTGTCAAGCAACAAGTAATTTGGAAAACACTTATGTTTAGAAAAGAAAGGTCTGAAGAAATTCAGTCTGAGTTAGGGTTTGTTCAAGACCTTTAGGTTAAAGGTTTTCACTGGAAGAAAGCAAAGGAATGAGCATGAGAGGCACATATAAAGAGATAGATGTAACCAAGAAACAAGGAAAGGGCCATGCATCAGTGAGCTATGCTGCATAACAAATTATCCAAGCTTGGTGACATATATTGAACATGAGTTTTTCCATCACATGTTTATTGATAAACTTGATTTAGCTATCTGTGGAAGGCTGTGTTGGGGGTCAGCTCCAAGCAGCAGGTGAGGGCCAGATCTGCTTCACATGCCTCTTAACCTTCTTAGACCAGCTGAAAACTGAAGTGTGAGTAGAAACAATGTCTCTTCAGCCAGAGCCTCAAAACTTGTCCCTTGTCACTTCCATCCCCATTGTTCTGACACAGTAGACGTTCTCCGACCTGAGCTGAGTAACCAGGAGGCTTGTGCAGTTTAGATGACGTGCTCACACTGCATGCCTCATGAATATAGAAATTCAGGTGGATTTCACAGAAAGCTGAGAAACTTAGACTTGAATTTCCTAAGAAGTGGTTATGGGTTAAATTGTGTATCCCAAATCCACATGCCAAGGTCTTAACTCCTCAGTACTTAAGAATGTGACCTAATTTGAAAATACAGTCACTCAGATGTAATTAGTTAAGATAAAGTCTTTAGGGTGGGCCCTAACCTAGTATTATGTGTTTTTCCAAACGTTTGGACACAGAGACAAGGTATAAAAGAACACTGTCTGTACCCAGAAGCAATGGAAGGAAGATGTTTCCACAAGAAGATTCAAATTAGTGCTCATTGCTCAAACCAGTGGTTAGGAACAATATTTCTGGAAGTCTTAGAGCACCAGAGACGCCCCTCCGTGCAGACAGGGGAGCCTGACCCATTGGGGTATGTTGTCTGAATGCATCTACATATTTTATCTTCAAATCCTTCTCCATTCTGTTAGCACCAGCTCTTTCCCTTTAACCCTTCATGTTTGCACTGGCATCTCAGCTCCCAACCTCGGTACCTTGATTTGCCTTCACTGTCTTTGTACAAACATAGAGAGAGCCATGTGCCTTTTTCCTTTCTGCCA
This sequence comes from Thryonomys swinderianus, assembly GCA_004025085.1. Classification (NCBI taxonomy): domain Eukaryota; kingdom Metazoa; phylum Chordata; class Mammalia; order Rodentia; family Thryonomyidae; genus Thryonomys; species Thryonomys swinderianus. The sequence goes on from PVIC010018049.1 coordinate 25,488, forward strand.
TCCTGTCAGAGAGGAAAATTTGGTAAATAGAATATTGGCCTCCAGAGTTGTCCCCATCCTAACCCTAATGGTACCTGTGAGTGTGGTACCATTATCCAGGGGAGCTGATGTGCTTACCAGAGTTGTTATAAAAAAAGAGGCAGGAGAGAAAGTCAGGGCAGGAGAGGGACAGTGAACCGGTGGGCGGCGAGACGTGAAGGCTGCGCTGATGGCTTGAAGATGGAGGAGGACAGCAGCCAAGGAGCATGCGCGGTCTCCAGAGACCGGAAAAGGTTAGGAGACGGGTTCTCCTCTGGAATTTCCGGAGGGACACAGCCCTCCTGACACCTTGGGTTTTATCCCAGTGAGATTCACATCAGGCCTCTGACTTTCAGAACCATGATACAACAAACCTGTGTTGGTTTAAGCCACTAATTTGTGGTAAAAAGTTTCTCTCCTGAGACATTAAGTTGATCTCATAGAATTCTCAATGGGAAGGGTCCTCTAGAAATTTTCATCACCATTAAAGGATCAACATGGTTGGGACAGATCTTAGGTCAGAGGTAATTAATTCTCCCAGGGGAGGTTTGGAGACTAAAAAGTCACCATCCTTAGTGCAGTGGTAAAGCCCATGCTGGGGCCTTAATTTTTCAACAGAAAGATTGAGAACTCCACTCGCCCTGTGTGGCTTCAGGTCTTCTATGGTGAGTGCCAGGATAAGCCATGATGGGGAACGGCAATTCCTGGTGTGGGCCAGGAGCCCTTCTGGCAGCTGCCAAAGCAGTGCAGGCCTCTAGCCAGCAAGCACTAGGAAAGGCATCTCTGCCAGGAACCGATGCAGGGAGAGCCTTGTAGCAATGCCAGGAGGGCCCTGAATGATGCGAGAGGGTGCTGGTGATTGAGGGTCTAACAGAAGGCGGTTTGCCCACCCCACCGAGCCAAGGGCATGGTGCAACTGGAAATTAAGGCCCTAACCTTGTGGAGAAGGCCAAGCTGAGTTAATGTCATTGCTGGTCCTGAAAAAGGCCAATACTGTAGGCTGGAGCACTGCAGATTGTTAGTCCTGTGGATTCACATTAGTGGTTTTCAAGCCCTATTCTATGGAATCCACCAGAATTGCAAGGAAAGGTTTTGAAGCCCTGTTCCCTCACCCAGAGCAATTGCAACGAACCTCTTCCACTTTAGACTTTCATATAGAATTGTTTGGGGGGGCGGAAAATAAAGATTTTTCTGTTTTAAAATTTGAAAGCCATTAACCAAGTCTGTATATTTTATAGATGAAGAATTTACTCATCAGACATGTTTGGAAAACAATCATTTATGGTGCTCAGTGCTAGACGTAGTGATTGTTCATTCCTGAACTATGATGTAACAACACTGACAACCCAAAAATCTCAAGCTCCTTGTGTTTCACTGGCTAGAACCAGTGTGCTTGGGTTGGCTTATATTGCCTTACAAAAGCAAGATTAATTTTCATGAAACTTGTTAATAAGCTCTCAAAATACATTGCTTCCCAATTATTCTTTAATGTTTAGCTGCAATCTGTGTGCTTGATAGTTTTGATTACACTTGCATGATAGAGATAGTATCAAGTGGTGTTCTCCACTACAGCTCTTCCCAGCTGCCTGTTCAAATGATATCATGCTGATAATTTGAAATTGGCCATAACGGGAGTATTTATACCACAAAAATTAGCAAACTTGCCACAAATTAGGGCTTTCTGTATTAAGCCAGAGGACATGTTGTTCAGCATCATTGGCCAAAAGTGGCATAAACCTACTCCTAAACTAATAACTAGCAAAAGGGAATGGGATTATCAGGCCTAGCACAAATCCATCCTGATTTACTCATTGGAACTAGACTTTCCTTTTATGAGCATATGTCTGTGTGTAATGGGGATTTATTAGCGAACGGTGAGTGAGGCGTGTGGTAGAGAGATGAGCTCTTGCTGGGGAGCCAGAAATCTACACACACATGCTGTGAGAGCTCAGTGGAGGGGGATTTTCTGACAGGAGAGTTTAGAGCCTTGGGGAAGGCAACGGGGGATCTGGGCCCCAAAGAATGACAGGGTTTTCTCAGGAAGTGCTGAGCAGTGACAGTACCCTAAACTGAGGGACGCACGTGAACATGTGCTTAGGGCCCAGCAAACCTTGTCTTCTGAGAGGAAGAGGCAATAGCTTGGTACGGAGGAGGGTTGACCGCCATTGTTGGGGACCTTGGCGCCAAGGGGAGCCTCAGAGCCCCCGGGAAGTGGGGAGATACTGCTTCTTCTGTTCTGACCAATATGATTCCAGATAATAGGGAAAGGGGAGGGGAGGGAGAAGTGGGGTTGGGAGGCCAGTTGGGCATTGGTGTGGCTTTGGGGTTATTTGTGCCTCCTTCTGATGTAGGGCACTCTCAATAAGAACCACAAAGATCAGCTGGACAAGTCTAATAGATGACCAAGGAGATCTAGATGTGGCTTAGACAGCAGTCGCCCATTGGTCACCTACTAGTTTTGAGATACTCTTCACTTATAACTTGTTTATTAAAAGGTGTGAAACATTCAGAACAATAGCTTGAGTTTTCTCCTACTTCTGTCTTCAGTCCCCATGTCATATATCCTACCCTTCCTTTCACGTGTCCTGCTGCTGACTCTGAAAATCATGGAATTACATCTAATCCCTGTCTTTGGAATACTGGGCAACTTGTCACTGCCTACCCACACTGTAAATCTGGAAAAGTTCACTTTAAAATCCTTTTTAAAAATCACTCTAGTATTAATGTCATCAATATCCTTTAGTATTAACATTTTGTTTCCACAAATCCCTCTGATGCAAACACTACAGCTGAGCGTCTGGGACTTGGAGGTCAAGCCACAGCCTCCCCCAAACTGTGCGACTTTAGTGCAACTTTAAGTCTTTCTGCCTCCACAGTTCTTCAGCACATCCTGATACTGTCTTTCAGAAGATGAGCCTGCGCTCGAGGCTGAGAACCCGGGACAGTCATGAGGGAGGATCAGCCCCAGGGTGCTTTGGGGTGGATGGGTGCTCCACTACTGCTGTGGAAGCTGCGGGGCCGCCCTCAGGATAACGATAAACATCCCGCTCCACTGGGGAAGGAGAACTTGATGGGAAGAGAACATAGAAAGAAAAACCAGGAAGTTTTGTGCTTCTGGCTGATTGATAAGTTGACACGTGTTTGTCTCCTTTCTAACGATTCTGAGAAAACACGTTCCTCTGAAATTGTTGATAATTTGCCAAGGAGGTAAAAGTTTGTTTACTGATATGATCTCTTGGCTTTCCTGTGATGTGGCAAAGTGTATAATCATCTTTCTATAAGTAAAAAGGGATAGAAACATCCATGACCTAAGGGCAAAAATCCAGCTTTCAAATCCGGCAGAGAGCACGGAGCTGACACAGCCCCTGGACCGAGGTCTGGGGCGGCATCACCAGAAACAAAGTAGCCATTACTGGTGTCTTAGAGCAGAAGACACCCAACCCCAGCAGGCAGCCCAGTGGAATGAAAAAGCAGTGTCTGGCCTCGGGCCTTTTTCACCACTTCCAAGCCTCAGTTTCTTCCCCTGGGAAATGTGGAAAATATCTCTCCATATATGTGGTTTGGAAGATTAAAATCAGAAAGCATATGTTACGTACGTTCATCCACGTACTGATATTCACTACCACCTCGTCACCAGCTGCCTGGCTCTGCGGAGCGAGCTTCACTCAACCTCGGTTCACCTCTCCAGCCAAAGCCAAGTGGATTCTTCTAACTGCAGTGCCACTGGGATGGGGCGTTCCCAGCAGAGCCCGCTGCCGTGGCTCTGGGGAGCTGGGACTCAGAATGGACGGGGATCCTGGAGCCCCTCTGGTCCCCTTTTCCTCACTCGAAGGCTCCCTCAGAGCTGCTGTGTGCTCGGGCGTCAGCGAGCTTCTCCGACTGCAAGGTCGATAGTCAGCCAATGAGACTGCGGGGAAACTTCATAAAAGGAGAGCAGATTCTGACCCGCCGGGTCACCTGCCCCCAGAGACCCACAACCGCTCATCGCTTATTGCAGGAAGAGAAAACTGAACCCCGGGAAGAGACAGGACTGGTGTGGAGCCGTGCAGCGACTGGAACCGGACACAGACCTCTGGGCTTGACCTTCTTTACCCTCACAGGTGGCTCGGCTCGGAACCACTGTGCCCCTGGGTGGGAAGGTGTGCCCTCCTCCAAGGGGTCGGGAAAGGGTTGGTATCGAGCGACAGCTCCACTCAAATTCATTCATTCATTCATTCATTCATTCATTCATTCATTCATTCCCTGAAGCACTTTTTGCTGAATGATGCTGGACCTGGATTATTTGTAGCTGTCCCACCTCACCTCCTGTGCCAAGGAGGAGACTGCGCTCCCAAGAGCTGGGGTGTGAGGCTGGGGTGTGTAGGGCTGGCCCTGTGCTGTGCCAGGGGGGCCCTTGGGCACCCAGTCAAACCAGGCGAACTAGCTACAGGAAGGTGGCAGATGCAGCGTGAGTTGGGGGAGGGGGCAGCGACACACCGGAGCAGCCCGGAGCAGAGCAAAGGAGCGGCAGGAGAGGCGAGCCAGCCTTCGGTGGTTACCGGAGTCAGGTCTGAAATGTGGGGATGGGGTTTTTTGTTTGTTTGTTTGTTTGTTTGTTTGTTTGTTTTTGGAGACAGGGTCTCGCTTTGTAGTTCAGGCTGGCTCTGAGCTCACTATGTAGCCCAGGCAAGCTTGGAACTCAGCAATCCTCCTGTCTCTGCCTCCCGAGTGCTGGGATGACAGGCGTGAGCCACCACGCCCAGCACTGTGGTATGTGGTATTGATGGCTGGTGGGCGTGAGTCACCACGCCCAGCATTGTATGTGGTTTCCGGGGATCGAACTCAGGACCTTGCGCTTGCGAGGCAGGCGCTGGAACCACTGAGCTAACCCTCCGGGATGGGCTTTTACAAGAGCAGAAGGAACCAAGCGGAGATAGCCTTGTCCCTCTCGGTCTGAGCTCTGCTCACAGCACAGCAGCGCCCCCTCATGGAGTAGAGGAGAAGAGGCCGCGAGGGCTGCAGGAGCCGGGGTGGGGGTGGGGTCAGAGCCTGGGGGAGGGGCGCCCCGAGGGGAAAGACGCTTGTCAAAATCCGCGACCCGGCCCCAAAAAACAACTCTGCTCGTTGATACTCACAGCTGTGACCGGAGAGAGAGGCCACCTAAAGCACAGGCGTCACCACAGTCAGTCACCACATTTACTGAGCGCTCACCCGGTGGGGGGACGGGGGAAGCACAGCCCCCGTCCTCACATCAGGAAGGTTACATTTTACTTGAAGGGAGCGGACGTCGGTTAAGGATGCGAGATGTGCAGAGCTGAACCCCAGACACACAGACACCGCTCAGTCACCACCACAGGTGTGTGAGCGCAGGTTCCCACGGGACGGGGCACAGGAAGCCACTGAGGAGCGCGGTTTAACTAAAGGACAAAGATGCAACTCTCCATGCCAGTGCCTAGCTAGCATGGTCACTCTGGTGATGGAGGAAGCTACCGGAAGCTACTAGAAATTACCAGAAAATTGAGATTTTTTTTTTTTAACTTTATGGCCACTTCAGTTCCTAATCTACTTTAGCATGAAATAATGCCTGTTAACAAAGTATCAGAATAGCATTATATTAAATTTTTTTAGTCAATAAAATCAGACTTTTCCAAAGGTCAGACACAGATCCTGAAATTTAATAGTTTTTTGTCTTCTGTTAGAAAAGCCTTCCAACTAAGCATAAGACCTTCCCACAAATTAAGTGAACAGAAGAATTTTATTGCTCTACATCTGGAAAATTGTCTTTTTTTAAAATATGGTTTAAAAATATTTCAAAGTAGGGCTTCCAGTTAAAACACAGACTATATCTTAGTGCTTGGAATATAGTCATACTAAAGTATTTTCATTTCTTATCTGAAACTAGAATTAATTTGGTATCTGTATTTTTTTTAGCTAAGCAGAGGGAACTTATTTTTAAGTTAGTACATCTTTGGAAATTCCAGAAGTCCCTAGTAATTGTAGGTTTTTTTTTTTATGTGTTAATACTGTCAGAGGGAAAGACTTATTCTTCTGGCAGGAAAATTGCAGAAAATGGTAGATATTGGTGACATTTTTCTTCCATACACCTTCCATCATCACAATTGGAGCACTCTGTGTCTCGGTTGAAATTTTATCTTGAGATATTTGAGATGTTTAGTGAGTGAAAAATGAGATCGTGGTCAGAGGAGGAACGGACTGGCTTGAAAAGCCACCAGTAATAGTCACTCTGTCAATTTCTTCTTAGTGCATGGACATTACATGCTAGAAAACAAATGTGACACCCACAGCTTGCCAAATTGCCCGGTGCCGGCTGCCCCACCACCTCTTGTGACCACCCCCCCCCCGCGCCCCTCCACACTGAGATTCTGGAGGAGCCATGAGTGAAATCACACAGAGTGTCAACCTGGGTCAGATGGCACAGATGACCCCAGTGAAACAGAAGAAACCAGCCCATTGTTCAGGTTCTTGGAGCCATGAAGCTACAAACCCTTTGTCTTTTCTGTGCTTGCTTGCTCAACAGCATTATGCAGACT
>PVIC010018050.1:0-32032 GCA_004025085.1 Thryonomys swinderianus
TATATATATATAGACAGACAGAGACAGACAGACAGACAGACAGACAGACAGACAGATAGATGATAGATAGATAGATAGATAGATAGATAGATAGATAGATAGATAGATAGATAGATAGACAGATAGATAGAGATATCACCTCCTTTATTTACTTATCAGTTGACCAGCACTACAGGCAGATTCTGAAACTCGGCTATTGTGAATTGTGCCCCAATGAACATGAATCTTCAGGCGTCCCTAGAGAGTATGCTGACTTTCATTCTTTTGGGAATACATCAAAATCTATATAGCTCCACCAAATAGTATCTTTATTTTCATTTGTTGGAAGAATCACCAAATCAAATTTCATAGACACCGTAGTAGTTTATTCTAACCCACTGTTTTTGCTATGACACAAAAACAAATGTTAAGCCCCAGAAAGATGACTTCAATATTTATTGAAGTTTAAGCCCACTGCCCTCAATTGAAAGCCATTGTCAAGCTACCAGGTAGGGGTTTGGGCAGGCAGACCACTGACAGATTGAAGCAGCAGGAAATGTAGTCTAGGATTCATTTTTGGAATCAGGACTGACTGGAAGCAAGTTGTGTAGATCTAGGTTGCCATAAGCAGTTCCGGCAAGGCTTCCAATACTCGTAAAGAATTCAGAAAATCCCTGGTGCTGAGGAGACGATCAATACAAAACAAGTGAAAGAGGCAGAATCTGACAATACAGTCGAAACTAAATGAAAGTCAGTGCAATCTTCACACCCAGAGAAAATGGAATACTTGATAGCTAGCAGAAGAGGGTGCTTTAACACTGGGGTCGTTCTCCATCCTAGTGTCAAATTTGGTATGAGGTAGGGGCATAATAGAGGAGCAAAGCAAGAACTTAGTCTGCAAACAGAGATTTTTTTTTGCCCACTACAATGACTTATATGCCTGTAGCAGAATACTCAGCTAAACATAGACTAGGGGTTAAGGTATATTAATCGACTTTGTACCTAGAATTCCGGAAGTTGGCTGTTCCAGGTTAATTCAGCTCAGTGATCTGAGAAATCCAGACTGGCTTTTTGATTCTGTGATTCTCTTTGCTTTCTTTTTATGCTCGAAAGACAACTGCCATAGCCCTAAGCAGAGCAGCATACAAAAGCAGGAAGAAAGAATTTAAATCTGAACTGATGTATCTTCAGGAAAGAGTATGAAGAAAAAAATGTTTTTAGTTTCTGAGAAGCCACTGGTACCCCACTCCTCTTATATTTCACACACGAGGACCTCTACACTAATACAGAGGTTCTTCCACATGTCCCCCAGCCCTGAGATGACCGTCAAAGAGGTACAGGGTGACTGTGAATTCTTAGATCAAGGCTCACCCCTTGGGCCTTCATTGGCACCTTACAATTTCTGCAGGCAAAGAATGAGAGGTGAATATCAACACAAACTGCATGATTTGAAGTGGAGTGTAAAAGCTGCTTTTTAATATTTCCCAAGCTTGGGAACAGTTTGGTTTGGGAATCTGGATTCCTTTGCTCAAGAATAGCAGCCTGAGTGGCTTTGACAGACACACAATGCTGTTCCTGCAGAATAATGTTTACTGAGTTTAGTTCTGGGTGGCGTTACTGCTGACTAGAGGACAGATCCATGTATCTTATGAATAAAGAGTGAAGAGAGGCAGAAAAAGCGACTTCACAGACATAGATTAGCCATCTGGAGGGCATTATTTTATGGCTGCTAATTTAAAATGGATTGGTCGGAGCAACTGGCAAGTTGTATTTTCATAAATATACACACCCGCACACGCACACACACAAAAACACACTGGCTCACCCTTACATGTGCACCGAGCGAGGAAAGGGGAGTTTAGTTTATTGTTGTTGGGAGTTGATTATTGAAATATGTCCGTATGTGTTAAGGTCAAAAATCTCCTATGTACAGACTTGGTCTTTCTGTTCCTCTCTGAATACACTTCAGGCAGTTATTGACAATCTTATTTGCATAAAGTGTAGAGCTATCGATCTCCAGTCTGAGGAAAATTGGTACTGAGCCTGAAGTAGGCTGCTGTATTTATTTAAAAGGAATGGAAATCATGCATTACAGCCATATTTCTGGACACGGTGCAGTAGCAGCATTAACACATCACATATTTTATTGTGAGTGTCTTCTAGTAAACGCTTGGCTTAGTCTGGTAGATGACTACAGCCCGGTGTTTCTTCTTTCTTGCACTTGCTGCATGCAGCCGGATAGAATCATCTCAAGTGGAATGTGAGTGAACCCCAGGGACTTCAGAATCTTACAAATTGTAGTTTCGGTTGAGGCGTGTCACGCGTTAACTACATGTAGACTTTGATTTCTTTTTAGAGAGTGAGAAGTCATTTACTCAGTATTTTGCTAAATGTATTCCCCGGGACACTCCATAAAATACCACTAAAATGGTTTCATGGTTTTAAATAAATAGAAAATTATGTTGTCAATGCATATTAAAATCTCAAAAGAGTTTTAAGACAGAACACTGTTAAGTTTCTTTATTCCAGTATTTCTAAAACATATTTGAGTAAAGATTACTGACAACTTTGTGATGTATCATGAAATAGGCCTCTCAGAAGCACATTTAAAGAAATGCAACATTCCTTGAAATTTGGAGAAACTGGAAGCTATTTTTAAAGCCATCAGTCTAGAAATGAGTTCTGGAGAGATTAAGGCACCAAATCAACTGTGGGGACAGAGAGGGCAAACAGCAGTGATCGTTTGGAAGAATAATAGTCTAGCAAAAGGTCTGACATCCTTGACTATGAAGAGAAGGCGACACTTCGAAAGTACGCTGTGGTCAGGAATGACCTTTGCTTGAGTTTAAAGCATGAAAGAGCTTAGATTTTATCATGCAGCATTACTAGTGGAACCTTGGCGAGCTAAACATATGGTCCCTGATTTACCATTTTGCAAGTTTAGGACTGTGCAAAAGCAATGTACGTCTGGTGTAACCGACATTTTAAGTTTTGAATTGTGGTCTCTTTCCAGGCTGTGTGGGCCGTGGCTGTGCTCTGCAGCTTCAGTCAGCCACACGAACGCGTGAGTCAACAGTGCACACACTGTGGTCATGCTTCTGAGCTATTATGACAGCCTGGGTGGATCGGATCTAGTATAAACTTTCACTGTTCTTTGACTTGTGATATACACACTAGGTGCTCAGTAAATATCTCTTAAATAAATGAATAACAAGTTCTATGGGGCAGGCCTAAAGGCCTGATTCATAGACTATTCTAGCCTATTGACATTATATTTGTTCTTCACTTTGGATAATTTCCCCTGATCATTAAAATTTATAACTCCTAAATTTTCTATCAAGGGGTTTTTTTATAGACATAGTTGGCCATGAACTAGTCCTCCTGTATATAGTTGAAATTAAGTGCTCATGGAAGGTTAAAAAAAATAGAAATGAAGACTCACAGACATTTGAGGAGGGCATTGAATTTCCCCTATTGTTCTGAGTATAATCAGATACTATAGAGATCTTATGGGACAAGAAAACCTCATTTAACATTTTTGTAATTTAAAATATCTATTGAAGCGTGCAGATTATCTGACTTAATCTTCACAACATTTGGGAAATGTTTTTAGTTTTATTATACTGTGCTTTCTAGGTAGGCAATTACATCACTAGAAAACACCTGTAAGCTATTATTAATATAACAAATACATCTTTGAGATTTTTCTTTGTTATTATTGCCAACAATAATTGTGATGACAAGTAGGCACACTGGTTTGCTAACTACAGGGAACATTTGTAATTGATTTGTTCATATTAATTTATTTAATTTTCACAGCAGTACTATAAGTTCTATACTATTGTCATCCTCTTTCTAGGACATTAGTAAGATGAAGTTACTGTCACAGAGTCACATAGTTGAAACATAATCTGTTCAAATGAAAAATGTCATACATTTTTCATATATATACAAACATATATACACATATATATTTACTTACTTACATATATATAAAGTAAGTATGTGTATGTACAGACTCTGAGGCCAGGGAGTGCACCGTGGCCACCTGCGAGGCCAGAGACAGAGGAGTCCGCAGTACCTGCGTGCAGCCAGGCAGCGGCATATCGAGCAGTTCCTCCGGTCAACAAGATGGAAGCTGGTGAACAAAAGAGACCAGGGATGCAGCACCACTCTGGGGTCACAGGCTTCGAATGCCCCTGGGGAGTCCGGTGCCGGTTTGTGTTTTAAGGGTGGAGACCTGGAGGATCCTATCCAAGGGCAACGGCAGCAAGGTTTGCTCTGCCAAACGATGCTGGAGCTCCAAAGAATGGGCGTACGTTCCTCTTTTCTACTGTGCGATTGATTCACCCAGGTTTCCAGCCTGTAGGCGCAGGGCACCCGCAGCTGCGGTGGGTCTTCCTCTTCCGCCCTACCCGTCAGTCAGTGCGTCCAGCAGTGCGCTTCCCTGGCCTGCCGGGCTTCCGTTACAACACTCCAGTGCTCACCGATGTGTACTGTTCCGTTCTCAGCACTTACTCTTTCCATCTCCTTGTCTTTACTTTGTCTTTGAAACCTTCGAGCTCCTCTCTTCTAATTAATCATAAAATATATACAGCGGCCGGGCGTGGTGGCTCACGCCTGTCATCCCAGCACTCGGGAGGCAGAGGCAGGAGGATTGCTGAGTTCGAGGCTTGCCTTGGCTACACAGTGAGCTCAGGGCCAGTCTGAACTACAAAGCGAGACCCTGTCTCAAAAAAAAAAAAAATTAAAAAAATATATACACATACATACAGCAATGCAGTATCCGGAACGGTAGCGACACGACTATGGTTTGGAGTACTACCATTTCACCTACCTCAATGATTCTGGTGCCCATTACACCAGTTATCGTCCCCTGCTTCTTCCTGCTCCCTAGTGGTCATTCTTCTACATTCATGCCATGGTTCTGGCATCCTCATACGAGAGATTGTGCTACATTTGTCTCTCTGAACCTGGCTGTTTTACTGAACATAACGTCCTTAGCTAACAGTCTTTGAAAGATGATTTTCTTTAATAGAATTTCCTATGACTTTTATAATTATCAGTTTTTCCAAATTTTCCAAGTTTTCTACTCGTGCTAATGCTGTAGTTCTCGGTTGCTTATAAAATATTTATTTCCTCAAGAGTTGCTTAATTATTAATAAAATCTCCTCAATTATTAGCTATATCATTATTTCTTTTTTCTAATTTTATGTGAATTTTCCTCTGCATTGTCTTCATATTTTCCAGGTGTTTGCCTATTTCATTTTCTTCCTATGCTTTTAAAAAATTTCCTAAAGTCACTTCCTGATTTCTTACTATTCATCAGATACTGAATCCTGTGGATTAAACACCTACCATAGCATAATAATGGGCTAATTTCAGGAGGCATATTTGAGAACGGCTGGTTATAATAATGAGGAAAATGGCATAAACTGGGTATTATCGAAAGATAATGAAGGCAACCAAATATTAACTGTAGGGTAAAGGGGAGCCCACCAGAACCTCAAGCTGAGGATGTGCAGTGAAGCAATCTTACATTTGACTCTGTGGGACTCATGACAAATGTCTTAGAAATCTGAAGGTAGGACAGGCGAATAAGGGTAGATTCTGAATACGGGTTAGGTTTTAGATAGTGTTAGAGTGGCCGAGGCATCTCAGGTGGGGGAAACTGCAGAAATAAAGTCTTAAATTAAAACACAAAAAGTCTCTTTCCATATTCGAAAGGAAAAATGCTGTACTTTAAAAATCCCTAGCTTGAGTGACAGAAATGTGTGTGTGCTGTATGAAAATGAGGACATGGAAGTAGTTAGAGGGCAAAAACATCAAAGTCCACTTTCAGTCACACTTACTCATTATATGTCTGCACAGAGCGTGCACTTTCTGACTCCTCTTCCCTTTATGGCTTTCCTTTTTTGAAGTCTTATATTCATTTACATAACTAGAGGGATTTTGCTGGTGCCTGAAGAAACCTGCTCTTAATGTCAAAAAAAAGTGTTCCGCACCCCTTAGCATAAGTGTTATGGTCATTGTACATACGTTTTCCAAATTACTTTTATGAGAAATGGCAGGTCTCCCTTTGGACCCATCTGATTCTTGGCACGATTCGCAGTCCTGCCATGCACTGCACCAATGGGAATAAGTCAAGGTCAGGATCACTGAAGAGGAAAAAGGAGGAAAAGACAATGTTGAAAATGAATCTGAGCTAAGGATTTGCCTTATTTTTTATCTCTCTAGAAATTAAATGGCTTGTCTTGTGATCTAGAAGTCTGTGTGGGGCTTTTCAAGTTACCTTTTGTACTATTGTTTCCAAAATTATAAGGTGACTTTTGAAGTTCTTTGCTTGAGCCCACATCTCTAAGAAGAACAGCTACAGGGGGTCATGCCTTGCCAAATGGCAAGTGCCCCAGCCGTGCTGCAGACTCTCAGGTGGCTTTAAAGGGCTAAGCCAGAAACAGTGGGACTAATCAAACTATCTTATACTAGGGGAGTCTATGATGCAAAGCACACAAGTCATCGAAGCCCTGTGCCGAGAACTGAAAGCACTTGGTGACCACTTAGCTATTTTAAGAGTGTGATCTACTTGCAGTCAACGTGGGCGTGATGTAAACATTCCTGATAATTACACAAGCACATCCGTGTTTAGTTTCAACAATCTTTTCAATCTTCATTGGATTTTTCCATGCCAGGGTTTCCTCGTTCATTCTTCAGTACATCACACCCGTCACTTATGGTGGGCAGCGGCCTGGGATTCCTCTTTCCTTTGGGGGAGAGTTTGTATTCCGTTGCTGTGCCTGGCTGTAACACGCGCATGCCTGTCTCCTTGAGCTAGTCTTGTGATACTGCAATGCTTGCTCATTTATCTACCCAGTGAATAAGACACTCACTGAGGAAGGGAACGGTAATACTCATCCTTAAAGCTGAACGTCTAGTACACTTACTATAAAGTGTTTTGGCAAAGACTGAATGGCACTCTCTCTCTCTGCTTATTTGCCTGAATCTACATAACTCTGCCTTGTTGTACAGTCTTTAAAGTTAATGGAAACTTTTCCTTCATTTTAAGGAAAAGACCCACTGTTGATCCCTGTAGAACCCTCGGTGTTTTCTTTCAAATAAGATCTATTGGAATCTAATATCATTTTCTTTGCTACGTCTGTTTCCTGTGATCTTTTGAGGGCACAAGTTGTATTTGATTCATCTTTGTATCTGTAAGTCACTGCGCTATTTGAAGATTCAGTTTCTTCAATTACTCCGTAGAAACAAAATTCTTATTCTGCCTACTGCAGGGATTTGGCACAAAGAGGAAAATTTAAATAAAGTAGTGGCTATGGGATTTAAAAAATGACTTTCAGTGAAAAGGTATGGATGATTAAAAAAGAAAAACAAGCCAAAGAATGACCTTACTTTGTCTTTCCTATGTAAAGCTGGAAAACTCTTTTTTTTTTAATATAAGATTGAAAGATCTTTTTGATAGCGAGATGCAACACCCAGACCTGAGCCTGGATGAAATGTGGAACACTTTGGTTCTTCTGTCTCTTTTAGTGAGAGAAGGCTGGCGGCCAGGGGCACGTGAAGTTCACCTGAGAATGGGGAACAGCTGAAGCTTTAGGGGGCCACTCCTGGGAAGCACGCAACCAAGGGCGGCCAGGTTTTGCAGGTCTCCTCTAAACTGCCTCATTTAAATACAGCTCTTCCTACTGCTGTCCCAGGGGCTCTGCCTGGTTGCCTGGTACCTGGCCAAGAGCCAGTAGGAATGGAGCGAAGTGGCTCAGAGTTTAAGAGCCCGCTAAGGGAGGAAGTGTGGACTCAGCTACTCAAGAAATGGAACCGAGCGGCGTCTGGCCAGGGTCTCAAAGCTGGTTTAAAACCGGTGTTAAAACCAAAACACAGAGGTGTGTGGAAGCCTAGGGATTGGTAATGTACCTCTTTTATGTCCAACATTCATTTGAGAAGTATTTTCCCCCAGAAAGTATTTTCCCCTCATTTCTTTCTAATGCAGTGGATTACAGACGTGCAAGGCAGGGGTGGGGCTCACTGCTGCGCTTTGTTCCAGCCAACAGCTCTGTGGCGCCCACGGCTCCTGGTCGGCGTGAAGCATTAGAGATAAAACCTGTCAGTCTCTTTTGCTTTTACACATTGTTCCACCTTTGAGCCCATACACATTGTATTCTGTTAGTCGTCTTTACACTTTTCTGTGGACCAAGCTCCTCCTGCAAACTGATCTACTCTGATACTGATACTGTTATGATACTGACTGCTACCTGGCTTCTGCCATTCAGCTGCTGCTCCCTGGCCTTTATTTTTCTAGATTTCTATTATTACTTGGCTCTCAGGGAACACAAACCAATACCTACACCTGCTAATTTCACCGCTGGCCTGGAGGTCATAGTATATGAAGTTCCATCTTAGACTCGTCTGAGGATTTATTCTGCTAGCACTGAAGAGGAAAGGAGCCATTTTGGGAAGGGCCTGTGAGAAGGCCCATAGGACAGGAAGTTGTGGGCAGCCTCTGATGTGGGGAAGTTTCTAGCTGTAGCAGATCTGAAGCCAAGGATCTCAGTGCCTGAAAGAAATGTGTGCACCCAATAACACCCAACAGTTTGTTCCAGGAAGATGTTCAGCCTGCCTAGCATGGTGACTTCACACCTGTGAGAGGTCCTGAGGCATGGGGTCCGGGTTATGCCACGGCTTCCCCCGTAACACGTAGAAACCTTAAAACCATAAATGGTTGTTGTTTTAAGCAATACATTGGTGGCAGTTTGCTACACAGCCATATAAAAATCACTCACTCCCCCCAACTCCTTACACTGAGGTTCTCAAAATTCTCAAATTGTTTCTTCCTGGGTCATTCTCTAAGGCTTTGGCACATGGATTATCCTCTGCCCCTTTCCACAGAATATGACGAGCTGTTCAGTTTTCTGGCCACATACAGTAAGTGTACATCAGCATGTCTGTTGCTATAACCTTTTTGATTCCTTTCTCCACCATGTATCGTGGCATTTATTTTTCACTTAGACACTTCTGGCCAGTTCTCAGGAGCTATCCCAGAAGCATGTTTTTACTTCGCCCAGGACTTGTCTTGATGGTTAAGTTATTAATCTTGAAGTATCTCTCCCTTATTAATAAACTCCTCCCTTTCAACTGTACTCTTTACCTCTTAATTCGGTGTCTTCTGGGTTTAGCCCCACATGTGCCCTGCTGTGGTCTTTCCGTTCGGCCAAGATATGCTGCTGTTTTCTTCCTCTGCCAGCCCAGTATTTTTGCAGCAGGTGATATGACGATTTCACGTTGGCGATTTGACTGTTGGCCAGAGGTGAGCTAATTCTGAGAAGGCCTTGAATTGTCTTGCAAGGCTCGTGCATTGTCTTCAAGCAAGAGGTGAGTGCCACCTCAGTAGAGAGAGAGGGACGGCCCTCCAGGATGCGTAGGGGGATCTAGGGAAATGAGCACTTCAAGTATGTCAGCATGGAGGCGCCTATCTGAACACTGTCTTCTTCCGTCACTGTGAGTGCCCTGCCTGCATTTCCCATAGTCAGGCTTGAGAACTCAGGTCTCTCAAGCTATTCTAACCTCATAATTATGTGTTGGGTCAAATATTTTCTTTTTCTGCCTGAAGGGTGAAGGAGAGGAAAGTTTCTTAACTGCTGGCAAGAGAGTCCTCTGGGTTTCTTAGTTTGCCCTTCATTGGTGATTTTTTTTTTGTATCATCACCCTTTCATTGTTTTTCTCCATGGAAAATTTCTATAGAGTCCTACGATCTCATATCCCTTATAATTACTACCTGTGTCAAGCCTTACCCAGCCTGAAATGATATGAAAACTGTTGCATTCCTCTGCACCCTTCACCTCATCGCAGTTTAACACACTGACTCTTAACAGTTGAATCGCTACATCACAGCGGTGTCTATTAGTTTTCCAGCCACTGCCAGAGACAGCATCCTTGTTTCTCTCTACCTGTCCAGTGATGAATGCAAGATCCGAATGCTGCAGATGATAGTATGTCTTGGGACCCTTAACTATTTGAATAGTCTTAGGTTGGCTACCCAGGGAGAGAAGTAGGTACACGCAGTGGGTTTACTAGGCAGAGAGTGATCTCAAAAGCAGCACCTTTATGGAAATGAGTAAAACAGGATGAACAGAGGGAGAATCCCAACTTTGAGATGGATCCGATGAGGTTTAAGGCTGCCCCACAGACACCAGTGGTGTGAGATGGTCCTTGGCCATCATCCTGAGTGAGAGCAAGGAAGCTAAGTCTTCATTCTCTTGCACACAGCAGTCATTATGTGTATGCTAATGTCAGGGAAAAAATAAAGAAGATGCCTTCTTTAGGTTAAGGTCAGGTTTCAGAGCGGGACTCAGCCATGAACCAATAGCAAAATCAACTCTTGGGCATGGGGAAGAGTGGTTTGATCGCGATGGAAGTATCTAGATGAAGCTGTGCTCCATACACTCCAGTTTCTAAAGAGGCAAGTAGTCTGTGACTATAGATCGTATTCTGGTTAAAGATATTTTATTTTCAGGCCCATTTTTTCCAATAGTACACTTTAAAACAGAGTGAACCATTTACTGGTATGTTTTCAGTCAATGAATATTTATGGAATGCCTACCATGCTAGGCACTATGACAAGAACTGCGGATAGAGGCATAAACACTGCATTTGAAAGGATAAAATCATCCCCTTCAGTCCTGCCAGATGGAGAACTGGGAATTAGAATCATCCTTGACTTTGACTTTAGTCACTCTAAAGGCCATCTTGAAAACTTCAGCTGCATCATTCAATAGGAAAGGGAGAGGACACGAAGAAGGGTACAGCTCAGCAACCATATTATTTCACATTATCAGTTGGTGAAAACAATGTCTGAAAGGGGACTAGGTATTAAGGAGATTAAGAGGAGAACTACCCCTTTTCTGCGTACTATAATGATCCAGCTTAGTGTAAGAGAGGCAGTCACGCAAATCATTAGGGAGCCGATCACTTGAGACTCCACTATCCTTTGGCATTAACGATTGTCTTTTTCCTTTTCTTTGGTTTGTTTTAGTAAAGTGAAATTTACATGTAATACGTTTCACCAATTTTAAGTGCACAGTTTGATGAGGTTTAGAAAACGAATGTAGTCATGTTACCATGGCCAATATAAAGTTGTGGAACATTTCCCTCACGCACTACATTTCTCTGTGTAGCTTCCCGTTCTGTCCACTCCACTCTGACCACATTTCTGCCACTATGAGTTTACTTCTGTAATATCAAGCTAATAAGATTACACAGCACATAAACTTTTGTGTCTGATGTTTTCCTCTTTGCTATTCATGCACCAAGACATGTGCACACATATTTGTTGCAGCTTTATTTAAACTGCAAATGAGCCAAATGCCCATCTACTGGCAGAAGAATAAAGAAACAGCTGCATATTGATCTTACTCCTACAGTGAGATGCTACTCACCAATAAAGTGTAACAGGCTATAAATCAGCACAATGAAAACTTTCCATTTTACAAGTACAGTAAATTATATTTCTACTGATAAGTTGAGTTCACAAGCTACATATTGACTCTGTTTACCAGTAAAACTCTATCTCATGAAAATTGAAAAATAATTCCAAATTCTTACTTAATGATTTGAAATGCATTCATCCACTTTGTTTTTAAATAATAGAATTTATGATACTTTGAAATTTATAGAAAAATTGATCAAAATGTAGAGTTCCCATACACTACATCTACATTCTCAGTTTCCTCAATTAACATGTTGCACTTGTAGAGCACATTATTTACACTCACTTAACAATTACTCTTCCATTTTCTTTTTACTGTGCTGGGAATGGAAGCCATTCCTTTGCACTGAGCTACGTGCCCGGTCTTTCTTTTGGTTTTAGAACAAGATCTCACTAACTTGCTTGGTTGATGAAGCTGGGCTCAAGCTTCCATTTCCCTTCCTCCCCCTCTTGGAGTGATGAGTCTATTTTTATGAATGGAAATCAGTATATTTCATTAAGATAATTCATACTGTACAGTGACACGACTTTTCTGTATCATGCAGAGTCATTTCATTACCCTAACACTACCCTGTGTTACTCTTTTATTCCTTCCTCCTTCGCTGTCTCCAATCCCTGTCATTCATTAATCTTTCGACAGTCGCTATACTTTTGCCTTTTCCATAGGAAGTACACTTGTAATCACACAGTCTGTATTTTTTCCAATCATTTTTTTTCACCAGTTTCCCTTTAATGATTCTTTATACTTTTTGATGACTTGGAAACTTGAGGATTTTTTAACAGTGACTAACATTCTATTATATGGTTGTCTCACAGTTTAACAATTCACCTATCAAAGGGCATCATAGTGCTGTCAATTTTGGGCAATGAGAAATAAAACCGAAGGTCTGTGTGCAGATTTTTGTGTGGAGGTGTGTTCAGATCATTTGAGTAAATACCTGAGAATGGGCATGCTGACTAGTATGATCCAGATAATACTTAGTTTGTAAGAAACTTCCAACTTGTTATGAATATTACTTTATATTCCCTCAAGAAAAGTGACAAATTTCTGTATTTTCACAACCTTGAAAGTATTTTCCCTGGTGGTTTGGATTTTGGCCACTATACCAAGGGTGTAGCAGTATCTCATTGTTTTAATTTGTTTTGATTCCCTCACCACATACGATGTTGGCTATCTTGATATGGATTTGTTTTCCTTCTGTATATCTTCAATGTTGAGGTATCTGTTCAAATTTTTTGTATATATTTTAAATGAGTTTTTAATTTCTTATTGCTGACATAAGATTTAAATATTTTAGATGAAAGTCATTTGTCAGTTACATGTTTCTATAATGTCTTTGTCTTGTTTTAGTACTAGGATAATTCTGACTTTACAGAAATTTTTGAGAATATATTCAGTCTGCTTGTATTTTTAGGAAGATAAAGTAGAGAATTGTTCTCATTAATTCCATATATATATATATATATATATATATATATATATATATATATATATATATATATATATATAAAATTCATCAGCGAGCCCATCCAGGGCTGCTTCTTTCTTTTTTTGGAATATCTTTAATTGTTGATTTAATTTCTTTAATAAATAAAGGCCTCATGTGAGATCTGAGAGTTTTCTCAAGTAATTAGCCCATTTTAACTCGGCTATCAGTTGTGTAGATTATTCCTCTGCTGAATATCATCTAATTTCTTCTGATTATTTGCACTTAGTTTTCTTTTTCTTCAGGGTTCAGTTATGGTATGTTGAGTGTATTTCGGAGTCTAGTGTTCAATTTGTTGGTATATAATTCATTTGTAAAGTCTGCTTTAATTCTTTGTGATTCTCTGATATTGGTTGTATGTAATGTCTTCTCTTTCATACCTGAGCCTATTTATTTTAGTCTCTTCTTTTTCCTACATATTCTAGTTAAGGGTTTGTCCATTGTGATTACTTTTGAGAACAAAACACTTCTTGGTCTTATCATCTTTTTTAGTGTTGCTCTAATTAGTACTTCATTTATTTCTGCTCTGATCTTATTACTTACCTTATTTGCTTGAGATTTTACGTTTCCTTTATTTGAAGTATTTATTGCTATAACCTTTCCATTAAGAAGCTTTAAAAAATTGTTCCTTTTTTGCCTTCTTTCTTTCCTTCTTTCTTTCTTTCTTTCTTTCTTTCTTTCTTTCTTTCTTTCTTTCTTTCTTTCTTTCTTTCTTTCTTTCACAAAGAGACTCTCACCAAAAGTCAGCATTATCAAAGGAGAAAATGGCCCCAGCCACATAAAATGATGATTGATATATCTCTGGGGTGGAGGGTCAAGACCTTGACCTACCTGGAAAAGTTTCCTGACTAAAGACCCTATGCACTTCTTATGTGACTTGATTTCTCATTGGATCCTCCTCTAGTCCATATTGCCTAAGCAACTATAATTGTTGTAATCTTATTGGTTGATCATGGTTTTTTCCATTTTTTGATTTCTCATTGTGCCAATATTACTTAAGTGACTGTATTTGCAATGTTACTGGGTAACTGTAATTTTGTCCCACCTTTAACTGGCCCCCACCTTGTGGCTTTGCTCCATAAAAGCTCTCTGAGAAGTGAGGTGGGTGGTTTATCCACTTTTCTGGGTTCCCCCTTCTGTTTCTCCTAGACAGAAGCTTTTCTCTCAATAAAATTTTCCTACTCTTACCTCTGCTGTTTGTTTCTAAAATTCATTCTTCAATTTTAGAGAATAAAAACTAGAGTTTCGGTTTGGGAGCTAGACCTAGTTCCCCCGTATCACTTATACTTGCTAAAATTTGTTATAAGTCCAAAATATAATCTATGCTGGAAAATGTTCTACATCCACTCAAGAAGAATATATTATACTGTCATTGGACAGAATGCCGATTGGATGCCTGTTCACTTACTCTGGATTAAAGTGTATTTTAAATCCAATGTTCATAGCTTTTCTGTCCATTCCTGAAAAGAGGAAATGGAAATGCCCTACTGTTACTGTTTTACAGTCATCAAAATAAGATCCATTATTTGTTTTATATATGTAGGTGCTTTGGTGTGAGGTGTATAAATATTTGCTATCTATCTATCTATCTATCTATCTATCTATCTATCTATCTATCTATATATAAATTGCTATATCCTGCTGATAAATTGTTTGTCTTTATCTAGCTTTTTTATTTATCTCTTACAGTTTTATCTTAAAGTCTCAGTTATCTGTCCTAAGTGCTTAAGGGTAATTACTTCTTTCCTCTTTTATTCCCATTTGTATAGAATATCTTTTTCTACCACTTGATTTTTGGCTTATCTAAGTCTTTAGAATGAAAAGAATTTCTTGAAAAGATCAGTAGTTGGATCTTTTTTTATTCTATTCTATTTCATTTACATTGACAGTATATTAATCAGCTCTTATACTACTTGAACATAATACTAAAGACCTGCAACTTCAATTGGAAGTTTAGTTAGCTCCAGTTTTTAGTAGATTCACTACGTAGACTGTGAGGCAGGAATATCAAGGCAGAAGGTGATGGCAGAATAGAGAGGTTTATGGAAGGGTGACCAGGAAGCAGTAGCAGTGTACAGAGCAGGGCCAGAGAAGAAAGGGCCAGAAGCCAGATAGACCCCAAGGACTCACCTCCCTGACACACCCTGATACACCCAGCAGTGTGGTTGTATAGCCTGGGTGGATCTCAGAGGCCCTCAATTTTATATTCCACTTTAAGAACCACAGTAATTACTGATAAACAAGGACTTACTCAGGAACTTCCTTCATTATTTCTCCTGTGTTTTGTAGATCTTTTGTCCTTTATTCCCCTTTATGGTTTTCCTTATCTCTCTAGTGGTATAGTCTGTTTCTTCACTGATAGATTTGACAAGCACACCATTATTAATGTTTCACGGTCAGTACGAGGCTTATAAAATTTTCTGAATAGCTTATTTTAAATTGATAAAAACTTAACTTCTATCACAAAGCACTTCAATTTCACTACACTCCTCTGCATTTTAAAATTTTGATGTTACTGTTTACATTCTTTTGCATTGCATATGCCTTATTATATAACCATAAACAGCTATTATTATTATAATAGCATTTTCTTTTAAATTTCTTATAAAAATACAAATCATCTATACATGAGTTTTACAGTATTAGAATAATTTGGGTTTCTTTTTTTGTTTGTTTGCTTTGCTTTGTTTTGTTTTGCTTCCTTAATTTTGGTACTTTCCTGGTCCTTTCATAGTCCTTGAATTCTTGGCTTTTATTACACGACCACATATCTTAGCACAATCTTGTTTGTTTCAAATTTTATTAGGGTATTTTGTCTTCCCATATTTGAATATATGTTATCCAAATTTGGAAAGTTTTCTAATGTTTTTAACTTACATGAACTTTTCTCTTTGCATGTATACACTGCAAGTGCTATCTCTGTTGATGTGCATAAATCCTGTGGTAAAGACATTAAGGGTACAGCACAGAAGTTCATTATGTTTCTGTTCTCTGTGAGCTGACATTCTAGTGCAGGGAAGCTAGGTCATTGAATGAATATATTATCTACTTATTAATATATGCTAATGTAATATACTTATTTCAGTAGTAGAAAAACAATAAAAATGACGTGAAGAAATGTTTTCATGGATAATAGGGAATTATGATTTTAAAAATAGGGCCTGATTAAAGCCTCACTGTTAGAAATGAGCCCCAGACTTAAATTCCCAACAAACCTGAACGTGAACTTCTGTGGAAGGGCACTAGAACCGCGAGACGCGAGGCAGCAGGCCACACAGGGGAGGCAGTCGGTCTTTAAAATGAGCCCAACTGAAAGGCTTGCAGTCCCTTGTGGTCGGCTAGTGTCAGTGGTAGGAGAGGGAGACTCAGAAAGTTCCTGAGGGGAAGGAAGAGTGGGAGAGGAGAGAGGGCAGGGAACTCGGTTAATGGTGAACAGTTCTGCTCTGTCTGGAACTGAGGAGGCATTTCCTGCAAATTCAGTGCATTCCAGAGGGACACCCAGGACAGACCGGAGTCTAAGAACAGCTGCTCCTGTTTATGTCCTTAGATAGGAAAGGGAGTGCCACAGTTTGTCACAAGTGAAACTGTGTGATTTAAGGTAGATTAGATGATAAGAAAAGGAATCTAATAGTGATCTATAAATTACTTTTTCAGGTTATGTAAAACTTAGTGAATTATGTACGATCACGACTATTTATTGTGAACTACCAAGCAGGAAATTAAACATGTTGTAGCCATTTTACACCTGAAGAAATATACATTCAAAGAAGTAATACAAGTTTTTAAGACCCCCAAACATTATTAAATAGCTGGATAAGGAATCACCACATGGACATTTAATGACAAAATGTTAAATTCCTCATGTTGTGTTAATTGTTCAGCTTTGTCTGAAATTTACAAATAGGTAGGGATTTATAATTAAGTCCCTTACTTTAAGATTTTTCTATGAGTGAGTAACGTCCCTCCAAAATCCATGTGTTGAAACCCTAAACCTTTTAGCTCAGAATATGAATATACACAGACAAAGAACCTTTAAAAGAAGATAGCTTTCCAGTGATGCAGGTGCACAAAGAATCCCCAAAAAAGAAATACTATAACTTCTAACCTGCTAGATATCTGAAACATGAGATCATGTTCTCTAAAATTAAAAATGAATTCTAGGGCCAGAGATTTAGCTCAGTGGTTCCAGCGCCTGCCTAGCAAGCACAAGGTCTCCAGTTCGATCCCCAGTAACCACATAAAACGATACCTAGTGTGGTTATTCACACCCACTGGCAATCAGTACCACAAAGCACAGTGCCAGGCGTGGTGGCTCACACCTGTCATCCCAAAACTCGGGAGGCAGAGACAGGAGGATTGCTGAGTTCCAGGCTTGCCTGGGCTACATAGTGAGCTCAGGGCCAGCCTGAACTACAAAGCGAGACCCTGTCTAAAAAAAAAAAAAAAAAAAAAAAGAAATTCTAGGAACAACAGAGGTTAAGAGTAGGAAAAGTTTACTGAGAAAGAAAGCTTCTGCATGAGACAAAAGAGGGACCCAAAAGTGGAGTGACCCAGGGACCCTATTTCATAGGAGATATTTATGGAGCAAAGGCACAAGGTAAAGCAGGTTCAAAGTGGGACAGAAAATGAGAATTAACTTGTGTCATGTACTGGTACAAATTCCCCAATGTTGAGTGTGATTGTGAGCTGTATATAAAATGTACCAGTAAAGAACTCAATTAAAAATATTGATTAAAGAGGAATGTAATGGGAAAGCAATTCACGCAACAAATGTGTAAGGATTCTTAGACAGAAATCTTTTCTGGGAGGTGTGGGTTAAAACGTTGTTCCCCCACCCAGGTGATTGAAATCTACGTAGGATATCCATCACTGTCATTTATCCTATGTGTGTGTGGTGGTTTCTCTCCTTTTGTAATGTTGCCCTTCAGTGAATGTCTCTTGATTGTCCTTCATGTAGGCTCCTTGACTGTCCTCCACATGGGCTTTTTAAGGGCAGGCCCTATCTAACTGCCTACAAGATATCTAACTAGCTTACCTCCATACAGCACTAAGAGGCCTTCAGTGTAGGTTTAATGCAATCTGTCCGGTGTTCTTACAAGAAGAGGGTTAAACCCACGGGAACTATCAGAAGTATGAGAACATGCAGGAAAGAGGGGGTAAGACTAGAGCAAGAAGTCAGCCATCTACAAAGTCAAGTTGAAAGGCCTAGAAAGAAACTTTTCCTGCTGACATCTTTCTTACTGATTTCTAGTGCCCAGAACTATGAGTAAAAAGGTTCTGTTCTTTAAGGTGCCCAGTCTGTGATATTTTGTGATGACAGTTTGAAGAAAGGAGCACAGATCCACAGCAGGATATGATTATATTTGTGTGTACCTTTTGAAGTGTTCCTCCCTTCACAGAATTTCTGCGCAGCTGCTTTGCCGCAGGCTGTTTGCATCACCTTGAATTTGCCTTCTCAGAATTCCTCATCTCACTGTAACAGTTCTTTAACATAAAATGCTACTTTCCCTATGAAATGTTTCCCTAGTTTGTCACAGCAGAAGCGATTGCCTCGTCTTCACTACTCAAAACACTTATCTTGAGCCTGCCCTCTGGCACTGTGGACATATTGTGCTCATTTGGATACTTGTTTTAGCAGATACATTTCATGCTGTTCTCTGAGCGACCGATGGAGGGTCATGCCTGTCCTCCTGTATGCCACAGTAACTTCTTACCATCCACCAAAGTCTTCTTACTATACCCTGTTTATCTGGGAAGTGGAGCTATCCTTTGTTCCAACATTTTTTATGGGACTCTGGGGTGCTAGAATCCTCTCCTAGAGGTGATTTCTAGGTTGCTTTGGTCCCAAACCAAGAATCAAATGAAACAAACATAAACAGTGGCAAAGCTTCATATTTATTAGAAGTAGGAAAAACAGGCTCTATAGAGCAAGTTTGGGCCAAGTGAAAGGAAGAAGTTGGAAAAAATTTAAAAAGTACGTCCAGCAGTGTAACTTGGGCTATTGTGAAGAGATACACTAGCAAGTGATTAATGGTGACTATTCTTTTCTTATATTTCCCAGGTTGGCATCACATATAAGTCATCCCATCAAAAACCTTCAAGAGTTCTCACCAGAGCCCGCATGCAGGGCTTTGGGAGTGGCTCTGCACAGGCGTCCGGAGATTTAGTTTAGTTTTAGCCCTGCTCTCTACCTTCTGGCCTCATATGAGGGCTCAGAGTCCCAAACCTCTTTTCCTGCATTGGACAACTCAGCAGAGCTGCAAATCCAAGTTGAAGATGATCACCCAGTGTTATCTAAGGTCCCATTTGCAAAACATTTAAGATTGTTGTCCTCCTGTTCAAACCTTCCTTTCCTATTCTCTTACAAGCGTATGTCCCCAGAACACTCCCAGTAAATCTTAGCTGCTCACCTCATGATTGGTTTTCAAGGATTCAATCCTAAAATTAACCTAAAAGTTTTTCATTGATAATCTGATATTTTGTTATGGGATTTCACTTAAAAACTAAGTATCTGGGTTTTTTGCTGTTGAGTCAGTTCGAATTTCCAATTTATTTCTTTTTCTCTTATTTCACTTGTTTCTTTTGCAATGTAAATTGATGTTGTTGGTTAACTAAAGCCTAAACAGCTGTAACAGAGGCTGGAGTAGTCAATCCAGTATGAATGGAAAGTATCTGGCATATATGATGGGGAGTGAACCTAGAGAGTAGGCCCTGGCCAGACCTTGGCATTCCTTGTACATTTTCCACTTCAGGGACCACGGGGCCTTTGAACATATTTTCAGCAAGAGAATCAGAAAATCACATCCACATTGTGGGAAGTTGCCTTTTGGCTGTGGGAGGAAGGATTGGAGAGATTTGGGTAACTCCTCAAGCAGAGGGAACAAACAAGACTAATGATCACATGAAATAATGCTGTATTCTTCATTTATAAATTAGGGGCGTGCTTTGCTATACTAATGTATAATTGAATGAAGTACATACAAAAGTGGGAGTTAAGAAGCATGAGATGAAGGTTGGCCCAGTGGCGCATTCCTATAATTTTAGCACTTGGGAAGCTGAAGCAAGAGGATTGTGTGTTCAAGACCAGTCTGGGTTACAAAGCAAGTGAAAAGCCAACTTGAATTACACAGAGAACCACAGTCTCAAAAATAATAAAATGAAATTAAAATAAACAAATAAATGCATAAATCAAGGACCATGAGATTAAATCTAAATTTGAGCAGAATTTCTATCATTTTCAACCATCGCCTTTGCAAATGTTTCAACAAACCTGGAATTGTCTTTTAAGCAGTCTATTATGAAGAAAAGGTAAATGCTCTTCTTCAGTTTAGATTTGTTCAAGGAAATTTTTACCATCTTATCCTGCCATTATCATTTCGCTACCTGTAACAAAATGGTTTCATCAAGTTTTATAATTAACATTATTTTCTACAATTACATTCTGTGTTAGTGCAGCACTTCAGGGCATGCAGAGGCGAGGACTTCAGAGCTACGTGAACACAGTACAGTGATGTCAGGTGCTTGAATCCAGTTCAGGGAAACTTGGTGACCTACAAGCTTCTTTAAAACATGAGCATTATATCTCATCTCATCCTTCACAGTACCTCTCTGTTCTTTAGGTTGTTTTGTGTGTACTATTTTGCTTTAACATATACAACTTTCTCAAACTCAGCAACTGAAAAAATGTCCTTTGAAGACTGTTTGAAAGTTTATAATAAGTCCCGGGTTAGCTAATTACCATCAGGGCTTCACAATTAAAAGGAGGAGCAGAGTGACATTTGGCCCTCTGGGACTACCAGATATTCTTTGGAAACTGGACCCTCCCCAAATGCCCTGACTCTTAATCCAGTGATTGTTAAAAAAATGCAATAACCATTCAAAAATGTAGGTTCAAAGTTTTCCTTTCTGCTTCAATCAATGGATAATTCTTTAATTAAACTTTGATTAGTTTTGGAGTCCCTGTAGGCAGAAGTGAAAAATAATATTTTGTATGCAAAGCATCAGTCTCTTTGAGTCATATGGCATTTCAAGGAGAAGCTTTCTTATTGACTTGCCTCTTGTATATTGTTGGAAAACAAAACAGTCTTCAAATGTACGGTTTAGGCACACATAATGAGGGTATTTTCTTGGATTTTGGATGTTGAGCAATTGCTTTTTCATATATTTTTTACAGAGGAGATATTCGAGACAGTGGCTATATATGAGATGGACATGCCATTTCATTGCAAAATTATTCATGATATTATTTTTTGTGCTGCAGGAATTGTACCTTTATTGAAAATGCTACCTTACAGCTGAACTTTCTGGTGCAGTGAACAGTATCTCTGAAAAATGTCTCCTAAATGTTAAAATCTGTAAACTTTTTGATAGAAAACTGACAGATGGGAGAGAGAAGGGCTTCTTTTAGATTCTTTCCTACAGAAGGCTACGAGGAGTTCAAAGAATTCAAGAAAGGAAGTTCTCACTCTGTTCTGCTTTCAATCATGTGGGGCTTGTGTACCTGAGGTAGTAACCCTCATGTCTCCCATGAATGATTTTCTCAGGAGGTGACTTTGGTCACCTTATTACTTCACAGATGACTTTATATCCTCAAGAGCCATTTACATAAAAATCAAATTCATCTATCCTAGGATTAGAAGTCCCATTTGACCCTGCTATTGCCCTGCTAGAAATATACACAAAAGAATTAAAAGAACCATATCATAGAACCATATGTACACCATTTTCTTAGCAGCTCAGTTGGTGATAGCTCAATCTTGGAAACAACCCAAATGCCCATCAACTGGAGACTGGATAAAGCAGATGTGTTTTTTTCACATGGAATATTACTCTGCCTTAAAGAATGATAAGTTTGAGTCATTTATACTCATAAGTGAAATAAATAGGTCACAGATGTGGAAATATTGTATCTGTTCTCTGGCATGAAAAACTAAAGATGTTAATGAGTTCTAGAATGTATGATGGATATTGTGAAATAGAAAATATTTAAAGGGAAACATGGAGGGGTGAGTAATGAGAGGTAAAGAAAAAATGTGATGGTAATAAAGAAAGAAACAAAACCTATGTATTTAGGTGTTGTGGGTTGTGGGTTGGGTAGAGGAATGGGAAAAATGAGAATTAAGTTGTATCATATACTGGTAAAAATAAACAAATTCATCTATGACTTGGAGACACTTCCTAACACTCAAATTGTTTCAACTCCTATCTACCCCTTGTAGCTGAACATACACACACACACACACACACACACACACACACACACACACATATATATATATATATATATACATATATATATATATATAAACATACATATGAAGACAAATACACTGGGTGCACGCACAAACACACACATAAACACATAAATACACTCCTAAGATTTACTGTTTTATTGTGGAATAACTCACTCAGCTTTAGCCTATCAATACTTTAATGGTATATCTAATTTTTTTCTTCAACCCACTCAAAAAGTGCAATTAGTTCCATTTGAACCACACTTGTATGTCTTTAAGTCAATTTTTAGATACAAAAATAAGTAAACACAAGATGGTATCAATACCTATATACCTACTACTAAGAATTCACATGTAATGTATTTGGTTCTAATTTTTAATAAGTTAATATATACATATACATTTAATGTAAGCAGAGCGAATCATTTGTGATACAGGATAGGAGATGAAATATGAAAATAATACATCTTCCAACATGTTAGATGTCTTATACACTGAGCTCGTATTCTCTAAATGCTGAAAAGTGAATTCTCAGAAAAACATAGGTCAAGAGTAGGAAGATATTTACTGGTAGAATGGCCCTTGAGAGGCAAGAGAGATCCTTGATGATAGTCAGTGACCCTGCTTTTTAGGAGGGGTTTACACAGTAAAATCCACAAGGATACAGTGTGGTTTACAGCTATGATTAAACAGTAAGATTACAAGTACTGTCACTTAAGTAAGAGTAGTTCCATTGGGAAACAAGGCACTTGTTGGATGGAGAGAACAGACTTCTAGGAACTGGTGAATCCAGAGGACTTTGGTAACTCACTGGGGTGACTGATGTCTATCTAGACTTCATGAGGTCTACTGTTGTCCTTTGAGGAAATATTCAGGCCTGGTCATTCTGTCTATATCTTGAGGTCTGGTCTCCAGCAAATGTATCTCTGGCCGCAGCTGTGATATGTTTTACTTTGCCCTGATTCTCTCAAGGGCTTAACCTTATCTAACTTCAGTAATATTTCTGTCTAATTTAGCTGTGTACTGTATATATATATATATATATATATATATATATATATATATATATATATATATATATATATATATATATTATACAGGGTAGAGCTGATCTTTCTGTGTCCCTGGGCTAACAAATTTCCCTCTTTTCTAAGACAGGTACCAACAAGAATTTGTTACATCAATCTAGTATCTACTTTTATCTATCTCACAGTAGTTGTATCTGTTTACAATGTGGATTTCTAGTATTGAGGACTTACTGTTAAATAGCTCTTTTTGAAATTTCGGGCTCATGCTTATAATCACAACACTTAGGAGCCAGAGGCAGGAGGATTGTTCCAAGTTTGAGACTATCCTGGGCGACATAGTGAGTTCAAGACCAGCCTGAACCACGAAGTGAGACCTTGTCTCAAAAAAACTAAAACCAACCAAACAAACAAATATTTCTGCTAGCAACATCCAATCATCAAATATCCCACACTGTTTTTCCAAATCTAAAAAGTGATTGTTTTGTTTAACTTTATTTTTCTTCTGATTGCTAGTGAGGTTAAGCAATTTTTCTTAGTTTTTTCTTAGATATTCTTATTTAACCTTCTGCAAAACAACAATTTTCAACTGTGTCTCAGAGTTTTGCTTTTCTTTACAATTCAGCTGTCAAACTCTTTAAAAAATGAATATCAAAAATAGCTTCACTTAACATTCATTATGTTTTTCATGTCTAAGTGTAAATTTGCAATGTAGTCTGTTCCACTAACCTTGATGTAAAAGATCGCTTTTTTCACGTGTAAGAGTTACTTTCATATCTCACAAACACAAAGACATCACTTATTTTCTCTTCACATAGTTATAAAGTAAGTTTACCATATGGTTATAATCATATTTAATTTATGATATAATCTGGTGAAAGTTCTTTGTGTTCAAAAGAAGCCAAACCAAATTTACCAATTAGTTGTAATAACAATTACACGTGTTTCAATATGTACTCCTTCCCTTTAGATCTTCTATTTCATTGATTAATATTAGTGTTAAACACAGTTTTTTTTTTTTTTTTTGCCAATTTTGATGTTTGGAAAACTGAGTCTTTGTCCTGTAATTGTTTTTAGCAGTACTGAGATTTGTTAGACTTTAATTTGCAGTATAAATTTTAGTATCTATGTAATCCCAAAAATGCCTTCACAAGATTTTGATATAAATTTGAGATTACATATTCCCAAAAATTATTTATATTCTATTTGTTCCAGAGAGTGTATATATCTCCTTTAAATACATATTTGATATAGCTTTAGAATTACTTCATGGAAGCTATTGTTTATTTCTACATTTATTTATTTATTTATTTACTTATTTACTTATTATTAATTTATTTATTTATTGAGACAGAGTCTCACTTTGTAGTTCAGGCTGGTCCTGGGCTCACTATGTAGCCCAGGCAAGCCTCGAACTCAGCAATCCTCCTCCCTCTGCCTCCCGAGTGCTAGGATTACAGGCGTGAGCCACCATGTCCGGCACTTATTTATTTATTTTTATACCAAGGATCGAATTTGGGCTTTTGCACTTTCGAGACAGAGGCCGAACCACTGAGCTAAATCCTAGGGCTAGAAGCTAGACTTTTAAGGGTTTCAACTTTCTATTTTGTATTGACAATTACATATTTGAATTTATTATTGCTGGTGCATGACGACCCTATTGCTACTGTGTTTTCATTTCCCATAGAAGAATTTCACTCTTTATGTGTCAGAAGAATCAGATATTCCTTCATTTGCCTTGTTAATTGCCCTTATGCAGAGTTACAATTCCATAGCCCTCATTAAGTGCTGAGGTTCCAAGAAAACTGGGGAAATGTGTCTTGAAGGAACGCATCCTATTCATAACACCTTTCTAATTCTCAAAAGCCTATGACAAGAAAACACCAGAAGGCATGTGGCCTTTGGAAACAAGTCCATATATATATATATATATATATATATATATATATATATATATATATATATATATTTTTTTTTTTTTTTTTTTTTTGAGACAGGGTCTCGCTTTGTAGTTCAGGCTGGCCCTGAGCTCACTATGGTGCCCAGGCAAGTCACTGCGAACTCAGCAATCCTCCCGTCTCTGCCTCCCGAGTGCTGGGATTGCAGGCATGAGCCACCACGCCCGGCATTGTGGTATGCGTTGTTGATTGTTGGTGGGCGTGAGTCTCCATGCCCAGCATTATATGTGGTTACCGGGGATCGAACTCAGGACCTTGTGCTTGCCAGGCAAGCGCTGGAACCACTGAGCTAACCCTCCGGCCCAAGTCTTTATATTATTTAATCCACATACAGTTATTGAGCACTTATTACAACTCAGGCATTGTAAGTGATCATTATAGATTTATGAATAGCATAGTAAAACACTTGTAGCCATTGTTTGTGAGCTCAAGCACAGCATGCAGATCGGATAGTATTATAGACAAGGAAAAACATTACCTGGTATCTACAAGTGACATTCAGTAAGCTGCAGGAAGTTGACGGGATAACAGATGGTGTGGTGTTAAGTTAGACTTAGGAGTAGAATTGCCATGATGGGGTATTCTTGAAGCAGAGATCTGAATAAGGTTATATGTTTTTTAGTTTTAGCTTATATCTTACAAGGATGTTCTTTCATTGAGGTTTGGAGGATTGAAACAAAAGTCTCCTAAAGTCTCCCGCAGACTATGATAATATTTACATTTCTGGGTTGTGAACTCTGTCACTTACTTTGATCTTGCTTTCTATCCTTTCATTTTTGTCACTGAAATTAAATTCATAATGTTATTTCCTTTGCAATCTTTGAAATTTTGTTTTTGAGCTTGCTTTGTGTGGGGGCTGCTTATTTGCCTCTGTTTTCTTTTGCTTTTGCCTATATGTTTATTCTTTTTTCTCCCTATATAAGCTTGTTCACATCTAATTGTTTTGCAGTTTGTATTTAGATTCCCCTTCAGAACCAAGTGCTGCTATATTTTCTTGTGAGGCTATGTAAAGCTAATTTGGAGCTTTATTCTACAGAGGTCTGCCTCAGCCTTTTTGTTCATAATTTAAGGAACAATTTACAGGTTTTTAGCTTGTGTTGCTAACAGACTAATCTCATCTCAAATTCTACTTCCAGAGTATGAACTTCCCAGTCTGAAGATTTCCTATCTTCCCACCATTACAATTTTCCTATTCTAGGGCCCAGATGTGAGTTTAGCATCTTCTGAGTCTGAAAAATTAGTTGTTTGATTTATACAGCTAAGATATCAACAGCCATGTTGCACTTTAAGATAACTGTGTGAGGTCTGAGGTCCAGCATGTAACTCCCAAGATAATCTCTGGCCAAATTTTCCTGGTTCTTAAGGCCATTCCTGTCCCAGTAACCGTCCTTTATTATGGACACAAAATACTGAATGTCACATTCTATTTGTTTTGTTTAACATTAAGGGATCAAACTGGTGGTTTATGCATAGAATTCATTCATAGCCCCATAGCCATCACCTGGTTGCCATTCAACTCGCCTTCTCCTCGCTACTTCGCCTCAGTTAGCTGCTGCAAGAAGAGACGTGCACAGTGGCTGATGATACACTGTTCTGGAGTTAGCTTGTCCCTGCCAAGTGTCCCGGATGTTTGTCTTGCCTGCTGTATCACTACTGCTGTTTCCTTAAGTGTAGTTCACCATGAAATTTCTGTGGCTTCTGTAAGGCGAAAATAAAAATGTCTTCAGTTTTCCAAACTCTTAATGACTGAGCAGCGTCATTAGTTGCATTTTTTCCGCCAGCATCCTAGGCTCTCATCCTGATGGTAAATTCCAAAGTGTGTCCATTTGGTGAGGAATCAAGTTCCCTTTTACTTGGCAACTCGTGTTTAGATGAAGCACACAGTATGCTACCACCTGGCTTCCCAAAAGGCTGCAAAGTGCCTGTCAGGACTATTTATCCTGCCAAGATGTGTGCTAAATGGTGTCTGAGTCCACATTTCCTGGGCCGGTATCTTTTGTTATAGAATTTCTTACATCTATGTAAATGCAAGTAACTTTTTCTCCAGCTCTCTGATGTATATTTAAGAGGCTTATCTGGTATGCATTTTGGTTTTCAGCAAGAAGGAATGCCTCTTCTAAAGCTCACGAAGATGGAGCCAAAGTCTCCTATACGCTTTCCCTGCCCAGTTTCCCTGAGCGTTTCCATCCGGATGTTCAGTTCCTAGGCCCTAGATCGACTATCAGCCTCTTTGTGCCTGCCTTGAGCAAGATGCAAAAGTCTTTCCTCTCTAGTAGCATTTCTACAGCCCCAAATCTCCCTGATTTTGGATAAGCTATCATTCCAACAGCCTGCAAGGTGTTCTGTCAGATAAGATATTCTGAATTGTGCATCACATCCAGGCAAGAGGCAGTTAGGGGTCATTAATACTCCTGGACTTCCCAACATGTTTTGCTGTGGGCAGGTGCCTCTCAGAAAGTTATTTCCATCTTCTTTCCCAAATATACTTTTTTTGATTGGTTTATAATCTATTTTCCTCTTGAAATATATATATATATATATATATATATGTATAAAATTTATATATATTACAAACATATATTATATATAATTTATATATATTACAAATATATATAATATATATTACAAACACACACATATGTATGTATATATGAATGAGCTAACTCCTCTGTAACCCTCATAGCATACCTGAGGTGGATTTGAAACAGTTATTCTATCCAAACAAAATCATGTGTCATCCTTTGGTGATTTGCTCCGTGATGGCACACAGGATGCACCTGGAGCTATCGTGTGTCCCTGTATGTGTCACAGTACTGAATTTCTCTTGCCTTCTTATCCACTGTTCCATGGCTCCATATCCTCCTGCCACTGACCAAATGGTGGTACTTGTTATTGACATTATTATCCAGGAGATACCTCCCACTCAGTTGCTATCTGCCCAAGCTCTAGATTGAATCTCTAATCATGCATGATTTGTGTCCTGTAGGTTTTATAGACCGTGCACCTTCTCATGGAGTCATAGCTATGTAAGGTTTCCTGATATGTTGCCTTAAGTTGCACAGTGCGTCTGCTTTCCCATTATAATAATGGTGTCCCTTTCTCACCTTTGGAAAATGTAAGCATCAGATGCTGCATCTGTCTGAACTTCACGTAAGCTTCTAGAATTATATCTGTTTGAGTCTTAGGCATCATCCCATGGAGTCCGCCTGATCAAGAGTTTCCCTGAGTGCTTACCTATTTGACTACTATTTCCTGCTTTCCTAGACCACTTCATTGTTTCCTGGATCTGGAGTCCCACTAAAATTCATTCCATTTTGCTCTCTGAGATATTTTATCTTGTATTAAGTTTCTTCTCTTCCAATCATATTTTCTATTCTAGGAACAACTAACATATACCTAGTGTCATCTTTAATAGTACTTATATTTCAGTAGATTTTATTTTTCTCTGTCTTAAAATGTAGCCTCGCCAATTAACCTTTGCGGTCACCTAAAGCAGTCTTTTCCTTCAGCTCACTCAGAATGATCCATTTCTCTTTTTATTGTACTTCTGGACCTGACTGTAGAAGCAGATTCCATTGTTTGTTTTTCTCTTCATTGCTAAGACACAATACCTGATGCCCACAATTTAAAGCAGTAACAGTTGATTTGCACTCATGTTTTACTCCAAAGTCAGCAGACTCTAAACTCGACCACATGGCAGGGCTCACAGCATGGCACACTGGAAGCAATGGGTAAAAAGATGCTATTCTCATCTCAGACCAATCTATCTAGTAGTACCAGTTTCAATTTCTTCTGTGAATGGTAATATTAATGAATTCACTGCAGTTTCTTAAGTTTCCTAGACTTCTTTGCTATAAAGTCATTTGTTTCTCCTCCATAACTATTAATTATTTTGTGGAAATGGACTTTGAAGTGAACCAAATATCTTCTTCTTCATTTCACTTTCAATTGATTTATTTATCTGTATCATATTTCTTACTATCAGGTCCTATATTATTTAATGCACATTAAATTAAATCATTTATGTTTATTTGGTGCTCGTATTGTTCCATCTTTGGACAACAGATTCCCTCCAACTCCTTACAAACAAGTTTCTAAATCTCTTTGTCTCTCTGTCTCTATTTCTGTCTTTGTCTCAGTCTCTCACTGTCTCTGTCTCTCTGTCTCTCGTTCTTTCCAATCAAACTACCAACATCATTCCTTCCACGACTAGAGAAACACAGTCCTAAAATTCATATGGAACTAGAAGAGATTTGATGTAATAAGAGAAAAGCAAAAGATATCACAATCCCAAGTTTAAATTTGCATTACAAAGCTATAGTGATAAAAGAGCAATGGAACAGAACTGAGGACAAACAAAAACCCCGAATACACTTAGCCACCTTATCTTTGACAAAGGGTTCAAAGGTATATGCTAGAGGAGAGATAACCTCATTAGCAAATGGTTCTCAGGAAACTGATTATACCAGAATCTATCTCACTGTACCAGAATGTATCTCACTACATTCGAAACTAAAACAAAATGGCACATATATCTGAACATTTAAATAGGAATATTTAAACTCTTGAAGTGGTATCCATAAGCAAACACGTTCTGAATACAACCCTAGTTGTACAAGAAATAATATCAAGAATCAACAAATGGTATCATATTAAATTAAAATCTTCTGAATAGAAAAGGAAACAATCAGCAGAATGAAGATAGGACATAGAGAATGGGGAAATATTTGTCAGCTCTATCATGGATAAAGAACTAATATTCAGGGTACATAAAGAACTCAAACTTATTAAATCCTCTAAAATAAGAAACCCAATAAAATGGGCAACTAAAATGAACAGATACTTCTCAGATGAAGAAGTACAAATGGCCAATAAGTACATGAAAATATTTTCAACACAGCAGGCATCCTGAAATGTAAATTAAAACTACAGTTAGGTATCATCATACTCCAGAAAGAATGGCTACAATCAAGGAATCAAATACTAACAAATGCTGATGAGCTTAGTGGAAAAGGAGAAACAAATCTACAGTGTTAGGGAAAGTGTAAACTAGTACAACCACTATGAGAATTAATATGGAGATTCTTTGAAAAGCAAAAATTGGAAATTCCATTCAGCCCAGCTCTTA
Source organism: Thryonomys swinderianus (assembly GCA_004025085.1). Classification (NCBI taxonomy): domain Eukaryota; kingdom Metazoa; phylum Chordata; class Mammalia; order Rodentia; family Thryonomyidae; genus Thryonomys; species Thryonomys swinderianus. Next base: position 30,302 of record PVIC010018050.1, read on the forward strand.
TCCCTACTAGGTATGTTCCTGAAAAAATTAAAGTCTCACTATTACAGTGATGTATGTATATCCATATTATAGCAATACAATTCATAATAGCTGATTCTTGGAAGTGTCCTCTATTTTTATGATCAGCTAAATGGATAGAGTAGTATTGTGCTGCAAAGAGAAATAAACTTCAGCCATTATAAGGAAAATGGATGGACAATGAGACAATTATCTTAAGGAAAATAAGTCTGACATAGAGTCATATTTATGACTAAGAGAACGTCAATATATAAATAAAGAGCAAAATAAAAAGCAGATAATAGGGCCAGAGATTTAGCTCAGTGGATCTGGTGCCCGCCTAACAAGTATAAGGTTCCTGGTTTGATCCCCAGTAACCAGATGCAACAATGCCAAGCATGGTGATTCACACCCACCAGCAATCAGTACCACATACTACAGTGCCAGGGATGGTGGCTCGCACCTGTCATCCCAGCACTGGAGAGGCAGAGGCAGGAGGACTGCTGAATTTGAGGTTTGCCTGGGCTACATAGTGAGCTCAGGGCCAGCCTGAACTACAAAGCCAGATCCTGTCTCAAAAAAAAAACAAAAAAAGGAGCTAATAGACAACAGATCATTTGAAAATGAGAGGATGATCAATATGGAAACAGAGATGATAGAATTAAAATGTGTTATGTACATGTACTAGGTCTCCACAATGAAAGTAATTGTTATACACTATAAAACATGTGTAATATACTATAAAGCATTAATAAAAATAAAACAAAAAATGTTCCCATTTTCTAAGATCTTATCATCTACATCTCTACTCCCCAAGAGTAATCAACTTAGACTGTATAAAAAAGGGTTTCTGTTAGTTTGATTTGGTGGTTACTTCCATTTTTCTGAGTATAAACTTTAAATTTCTATTTATTGATATGTCAATTTTAGGTACAATGAATTTCCTCCTGTGACAAAATGAAGATTTAGTATGGTTTTATCCTTTATTTGTTATTCCCATCTTTTGGAGTAGAATGAAAAATTAAGGTATGTTGTATATATGTAACAATACTTAAACCCCTTTATGCCTTTACTTTTTCATGTCAAATAATATACTTGAAACTATGTTTCTTATTTCACAAAACACACTTTCTCTTCCTTTGCTTTTCTTTGCAGCAATAAGCATATTTTCTTATGCAAACCAAAATGGAAGACACAAAACAAGTTTACTTCTGCAACTGATGTAGTGAATAGTCTGTACAGTCTAGCTGTCTCCTGTTAATGTGCATGTTTCCAGGAGAATGTGTCAACTTGAGCTCAGTGAGCACCTAGGAGCTGTGGTAAAACTCAAGATGAGTGCTGCCCAGTACCACCAAGTGTAAAGACAAGGACTTTCTTTATTAATTGAATTTACTTGTACCTTCTAAGTATACATTATGACCATGTTCTCCATTGAGAATTTGTACCTGCACAAGGAATATCTTGATATTTATTTCCCCCATTCCCCTGCCCTCCCTTTACTCCCTCCTGCTCTGCATACATAAGCTTTGTTTGCATTTTTTCCTCTTTACCTTCAACTTTTTCCTTTCCTTTCTTTACTTTTCCCTGTCCCCAATTTTTTCTTTCTTTCTTTCCTTCTTTCCTTCTTTCTTTCTTTCTTTCTTTCTTTCTTTCTTTCTTTCTTTCTTTCTTTCTTTCTTTCTTTCTTTCTTTCTTTCTTTCTTTCTTTCTTTCTTTCTTTCTTTCTTTCTTTTT
>PVIC010018051.1:0-32033 GCA_004025085.1 Thryonomys swinderianus
TGTGTGAAGGAAAAAAAAGTGTTATATTCAGCAGCTAATCACAAGTCCTCACCTTCACCTTGTTTTAGAACAAGCGTTTCCTTCCAAAAACAAGAATAGATTTTTTTATAGCCTAAATATTGTTGGTTTCTGTTCATTTTTTAAAAAACTAGAAGTAAAAGACAAATACGAATTTCATGAAGTAGTACATAAATGATCATCTCTTTAAGTAGAGCTAGCTGTCTAATAACTACTTATAATTACCTACTTAAAATGTGTGTGTATATATATATACTCATATATATAAAATAAAAATAGTGTACTAACATACATCAAGTATTCTACTTTGTTTCCAATTTTAAAAATTTGAGAATAATTAAAATGTTATCAAAATTCAATAAAAACTGAGTGCATATCACAAAAATACATGATACAAAGAATTATTGACAGATGTTTCTTATGATTCAATTTCTGTTCTATTGATTCTGATTACTTGCCACCATAATTATAAAATTATTAAGCCTTTTTAAAAGCTAATTGTGAATACTTTAAGCAAGCAAAGATTTAATCCATTAAAATCTCTAAAAGCTGTTTTTCCATTTTTTTTTCCCCCCATATATAAGGGAGAGTGGAGGGGTTCAAGGGAGGGAAGTGGAATGGGAAAAATTAAGGATCAAGAAATGCAGGTACAGGGCTGGAGATTTGGCCTAGTGGTTCCAGTGCCTGCCTCGCAAGCTCAAGATCCCTGGTTCAATCCCCAGTAACCACATACAACAGTGCTGGGTGTGGTGGCCACGCCCACTGGCAATCAGTACCTCATACCACAGATGCCGGCCTTGGTGGCTCAGGCCTGTAATCCCCACATTCGGGAGGCAGAGACAGGATTGCTGAGTTCAAAGCTTGCCTGGGCTACATAGTGAGCTCAGGGCCAGTCTGAGCTGCAAAGCGAGACCCTGTCTCAAAAAAAGAAGGAAAGAAAGAAAAGAAAAGAAAAGAAAAGAAAAGAAAAGAAAAGAAAAGAAAAGAAAAGAAAAGAAAAGAAAAGAAAAGAAAAGAAAAGAAAAGAAAAGAAAAGAAAAGAAAAGAGAAAAGAAAAAAGAAAAGAAAAGAAAAGAAAAGAAAAGAAAAGAAAAGAAAAGAAAAGAAAAGAAAAATGCATGTACAGGTGCAAATTCTCAATGAGGAATGTGATCATAATGTATGCCTAAAATGTATCAATAAATTCAATTTTAAAAATTCTTAAACGATGCTATTATTTATGAACTTTCCTAGGTGGACTATCATTTTATAGGAAATGGAAATATCTTCATTATGTGATTTACTTTTGACTTAGAGGTTCTGGAAAAGTCTCCTCTGTACCAGCACACCACTGCTCTCTCCTACTGGGATTACAAAAGGCTGCCTCTGTCCTCGCTTAATCCCTTTTCCTGAACCAGAAGTTCCAAGTCATCTCTTTCATTCAGGCTCCATTCACAGAAGGTTAAGACATCCGGTTGATTTTGCTTAAACAAGAACAAAACAAACCAAATAAGACAAAAAATAAAGCACAACAAACCAAAGCCAGTAATTTGACTCAGTGTAGACCAAGATAATAGTAGGCTGATTGCTTCATTCTCAGTCATTTTTAAATCCTTGTAATATTATCTGTAGGAGAACTATGGAGTTGCCGTTCATAAAGGCAAGATGCCTTAAATCTGCATTTCCCTAATAATATGATTTTGAATGACTTTTCATATAATTGTTGGACACAAAAGAAATGTCTATTCGTGTTCATTTCTAACTTGTTAGCATTTTCTTTCTTTCTTCTCTTTCTTCTTTCCTTCCTTCCTTCCTTTCTTTCTTTCCTTCTTTTTCTTTCTTTCTTTCTTTCTTTCTTTCTTTCTTTCTTTCTTTCTTTCTTTCTTTCTTTCTTTCTTTCTTTCTTTCTTTCTTTCTTTCTTTCTTTCTTTTTCTCTCTCTGCTACTGGATTATAGGAATTCTTTATATATTTTGCAAAATAACCCTTGGCAGATGGATGATTTTAAAACATTTTGCTTCATCTGGATGCTGCATTTGTACTCTACTGATCCTTTTCTTTTCTGTCCAAGAACTTTTTAAAATTAGATATAGCCTCTCATGTTGATTTTGCCTGTATCTGTTCTGTAAGCACAGAACCTATTAAATCACTACCAAGACACAGGGCATGAGGCCGGGACATGCTTCTTCTCTATTTTTTTGTTTGAAGGGGTATTTATGGTTCCAGGTATTACCTCTTAAATTTTTAATTATTTTGGATGGATTTTTGGGTAAGATGTATTTCAAGGTTTTATTTTATTATTTTTATATTTGACACTGAACTTCCAGTTTCCCCAGCACTGTTCGTCCTTTTTTCATTTGTGAGTTACTAGCAGACTTGTTAAAAAAATAGTTGAACACGTGTGGGTTCTTCTCAGCTTTGTATTATGTGCTAATGTCAGAGATACCCATCTTTACGCTAAGCATGATTATCATTTCGGTTACTGTAGATTCTTGCTACATTTAGATTGGAGAAAGAATGCCCGGTGCTCCTCTTTCTGAAGACTTCTTTGGCTATTCTGGATTTTTTTTTGTTGTTTTATGTGAAATTTTTCCTGTTTATGCAAAAATACCATTTTAATCTTCAGGGAAGTAACACGAATCTTAGATCACTCATAACATGATTAGTTCTTTCAATTCATCGAGGCAGAGGCGATAGGGTAACTAAAGACACAGCCCGGCCTTTCCACGCTTCACCTGACCCTTCCTTTCAGCCATCCGGCCTTAGTCACAGCTGCAGAAGGGGCAGGAGAGCGACTGGAGGTCACAGCACTGGTTCCTGACAACCTTCTTTGTGAGTCTGGCTTTGACAGTTCACTTTGAAAATATGGAACATGTTACCATGTTGTCTCACTGCTTCAGCCAAACTAGAAGTAGAAGCAAACCATTTTAGAAGCCATTTCATGTATGTTTATAGAGAAAAAAATGAACACCTATCTTCGTGCAGTTCAAATCAAGTTCTGTTTTTTTTTTTTTTCCTTTCTACTGAATTTCTTCTTCCCTTTCATTACCTCGGGCCTATGATTAAATTTCACATCTTTTATCAAAGTAGTTTTATTTATGAAGATAGTGTCTTCCTTCAGGAGAATCTGAGGCTAGACTTGTACAACCAACATGAGTTGCCATTGTCCATTCCTTCTTTCAGAGGAAAGTGAAATTGAATAATTGAAATTGAATAATTTACTGAATCTATCCAAGTTTCCTTCCCATTAAGTGAATATTAATGACTCTTGCAGGATGTTCTGAGAGCCTGTTAGCAAGTTTATAACTAAGCAAGCATGGAACCTAAGACCATCATAGCAGTGTTTTGTGACTTTTAGGGGAAAAATTATGATTCAGCCTCAAGTGCCTCTCGATTGATTCTCTGTTGACATTAGCGACCAGATAACTCTATGTTGTGGTGATCTGTCCTGTGCATTGTAAGATGTTTAATGATATCTTCATCCTCTACATACCACGTCCAAAACGCCTCCTCCCACTCATTTGTGACAACTAAACCTGTCTCTAGACGTTGGAGAATGTCCCGTAGGAGGCAGAGCGTTCCTGTGTGAGAGCCACTGCCTTAAGGAGAGAAATTCTAAGTGTTCCTTATGTGCTTATGAATAGCTGGTAATGTGCGTGGATATGTTTATTGTTTGTCAACTAGAGGGTGACTTTCAGTTTTGTTTCTTTTTTTTTTTTTTTGAGACAGGGTCTCGCTTTGTAGTTCAGGCTGGCTCTGAGCTCACTATGGTGCCCAGGCAAGCCTCCAACTCAGCAATCCTCCTGCCTCTGCCTCCCGAGTGCTGGGATGACAGGCGTGAGCCACCACACCCGGCACTGTTGGTATGTGGTATTGATTGCTGGTGGGCGTGAGTCTCCATGCCCAGCATTGTATGTGGTTTCCGGGGATCGAACTCAGGGCCTTGCGCTTGGGAGGCAGGCACCGGAACCACTGAGCTAACCCTCCGGCCCTCAGTTTTGTTTCTTAAATTATTTTCAACAAGCACAACAGGATTCCTAGTCCTTTAGTTCCTCTTTTTATTCCATATTTGTACAAAATGCTGGATGAATTTTACTGAGTCCCTCAACTTCAGTCAGCGTTGTCTCTGTGACACTGGCCACACGTCCCACTCCCATGAAAGGTGCTGTATTTCTGGTCGGACTCTTCCTGTCACTGACTTAATTCATGTGCTCATGCTGTGCCAACACCAGAAAGTAGCTGATGTGCAAAGAAAGTCTTCAGGGTGATTTAAATAGAAGTTTATAGGCTCCAGATTGCTCCCTACCCATCAATACATCCATCATCAAAAAGTCATTTTAATTGAGATGAAAATTGGACTGGTCTCAAATTGGACAACCACGACCATGACACCTTCCCGTGTGCTGCACTGTAAGATCCAAGGATAATCCCAAACAATCCAAATTATCTCTGGATCACGGATGTGGAAAGGAGCAAAATGACACCAACTACTCAGCTGAATGCTTGGTCTTTTTATTTGCATGACATCATAACACATTTCACTTGGAAGGTGTTTATCTTTCTGTCTCCATACGGCTGGCAGTCCTCCTCCCGCCTTCAGGGGTGGGTGGCCCTCTCTCTACCCCTTTTCTCTCTCGTCTCCCCTCCCAGCAAGCACCCCAGTCTCTCTGCCATGAGTCCAGGTGACACGCCCAAGTCCCACCCGCTCTCTGTCCTTGTTACCTAGGGCAGGTACCGCGGACTCTCCGCAGATTAAGTGCAGTGCCGCAGATGTCCTAGCGCGTGAGATTTAAGGCAACAATTTATCCTCTGTCCCCACTCCTGTTGTCACTGCTGCCCTGTAATTCTCCACCCTTCAAAATTAGGAAGCGGGGGATGAGCAGCTGCCGTGCTGAATAATTCATGACATTTAACTCTCACTTGGTCGTATCATTGGGCTTGCTGAACACCAGGGATGAAAGAGCCTTTTAAGATTTCCCAAAGCATAGATTTAGAAAGAACAATATTTCGGAACTTTCCTGTTGTTCACACATTTTTCTCCAAAATAAATAAATACATTGGGATGAAAAGTGAATTGGCAATGGGACTTGGGTTCTTTTCAGAACTCCTCCCGGAGTTGATCTTGAGCACAAGGCTTACACGGAGTTCAGAAAGGGTGTTGTCCTAACACTAGGACTGGGTGTTTTCTCTGCTATGAGGGCTTTTTGTTGGTCTCCAGTGCCAGGTTTCCAGTTGGAGCTGGACGCGAGGAGAGGAAATGGGCATGTACCAAAGGAGCTATTCAGTACCCACTTAAGAACTTCAGGGCATCCTCTGCAGTACTCACTATGTTAATTTACTCGGCAAATGTTCATAATCAAGGACTGCACCTCAAACACAGCTGTGTGTTGAGAACAGAGCACCGGGTGAGCAGAAAAGATGCAATAGCTGCCTAAGATCCACAGGATCTTAGGATCCAGGCACAGGATCCAGGCTTTAACCACATGTTTACAAGCACCTAATCACACTCTGATCATTGCAGTGAAAGGAAGTTTCTCAGCGTTTCCTCGACAACCATAGATAATCCGTGCAACCACTCATTCCCTGAGTGTTTACTTATTTTCTGCTCTGTGCTGGACACTTGGTTTTCAACATCAGCCAAGTCTGGTGTGTTCCTTGATACCACCAAACTGAGGTCTAGGTTTTTCCTTCCTTTCTGCCTCTCTCCTCCCTTGGTAAAGAAGAAAAGTGAAAATGGAAAGAAAAAACGGAAACAAAGCTTTTGTACACCGGGAGGAGAGGGAACTTGAGGGGGGAGTGGGATAAAATAAAATAAAATTTATCAACAAATCAAAACTGTGGTTTACCAGAGGCAGAAGTAATCAGGCAGGAATAATTTAAAATTGGGGTATATTCTGGGTCAAGGTCACAAATGGGCATTGTGCTCGGCTTTGTACGTGTCAGCTAATTTCATGTGCATGAGTACCCAAGTTGTAGGATTAACTGCATCTTACACGTGCAAAATCTGAGTGGTCGAAAAGACCATCTGGTACAGTAGTGTGCAGACACGTGCAGGCACAGCTCTTGATGGCTTCGGGAGGAAGATCTCCCCTAGAGCCCCTTTAGCGCCTTGTGCCGAAAGAGACTGACTGCATCAGGAAGGGACAAGTGTCCAACTGCAATTGGCTGAGCCTGGATTCGGAGCTCTATTCTTGATGTTAAGTGGGCTCCTTGATTTACATAATTCTGTCTCCATAAAGAACTATTCAGCTCTGAAAACCTCCACAGCTTAATTGGAGTTTACTACAACTTAATGCATTTTTCATGTTTGTGTCCACTTAGATTTTCTCATTTTTATCTCTGATTTAACAACATGGCCTTTGAGCAGCTGCCAGATGTGTCTCTAAACTATGGCCAGATTTTTGTCTCATAATGTCCATCAACTCTGCAGACCAAAATATTCAGAAATTAGAACTTCCTTCCCTTCCTAGAAAACTCGGGCCTGAAACAGCCCAGCTCTGTTTTCCCTTCTCTTCATTGAATTCACAAAAGTATTTGCTTGGCTAGTTTCACACTCCAATAATTAAAGCATAGTGACGTGACGTCAACTGGAAAATTAACAGATTTCATCAAGGTGAAGTAGTCTAGAGGACATCATGGAAAAATATGGAGAATTCTTATGCTGATTATTTAGCTTAAATTGAAGGTACTTGAGAACCAGCAAATGCCAGAAGTTTCTTTTCTTGTTTTTTCACCTACTATGACATCACATCTACAAAAAAAAACGAAAAGAAAGAAAGAAAAGGGAGAAAAGAAAAAGCAACACAATTGCTTTCCATCTCTTACCTGTTATTTCATCAACAACAGATTTACTCACACCACGGACACTCCTGAGAGTTAAGCCCCACACTAAAATAATCTTTGTCACAAGTCCTCATCTATTTTTGAGCCTCTTTTCTATCTTCCTGGGTATCACTTGGATTCCAGAAATTTCTACAGGCTCCCATTTGTCTCACCTAAGCAGCAGGTACAGGAAATTGTAGATCAAACTGGATTATTAGACCTGATCCCTGATCATGTGAAAAATATGTGTACCCTTTCACTTGTGACTCTATTACCGGTTCATTTTCATAAACTGAAATGATCACACCTTCAAAGGGAGAAGGAAAAGCCCTTTTCACCCTACAGAGAGAAGAAAAATAAAGTTGGGCACATTTGGAACACTCACTACAAAGCTATGTGAACAGAAACAATTTCTCCCCGGAGACACGTTTCTCTCAAACAGCTTCTGCTAGTGCACCGTTACGGTAGCTGCTAGTAATGTTTCATGAGTCAGTTTCACACCATTAGAAGGAGCTGAACAGTTGACAGGAAACATAATAATTAGGCCCTGCACCCATGAGCTTCTCTGAAGAACAGCTTGAGCTAGTTATGTCCTTGCTGCTACCAACAGATTTTGAGTTTGTGTAGCTTCGACAGTGTCTGTAAAATTAACTTTCTCCCAATGTGTTTGTTTAAAATATCTTTATTTCTTACATATACTTTAAAGAGAGTTGAATCTGTAAATTTTAAAATCATCTCTTCATTCTTTAAATCTTGTACCACAATGCTATCTTGTGCAGTAAAGGTGTAAGAAACTCTTTAGGTAATATATGGGAGTTAATTATGTTCCTATATCCTATCAATGGTAACACCATTTCAAAAGCTTTCTGTCCAACCAAATCAACTTGGAGGTGTGTCCCTAAATTTACTCAACTCGTATTTGCTGAGAATCTTTTATAGGCTACAATTGTCCATTTTTCTTCTTTCTTTTTTTTTTTTTTTGTGGTACTGGGGATTGAACTTAGGCCCTTGTGCATCCAAGGTTGGCACAGTACCACTTGAGCTAAATCCCCAGCCTCAATTTTGTCCATTTTTTAAACTAGCAAAAAAAAGTGGCCATGGTTTATTGAGAAAAAAGATCATTAAAATTCAAGGTTATTTCTGTTTGGGGATTTTTGATGAATAAAACTTCCTTGTTTTTTTAAATCTCTGCAGGAAGAAACAAATCAAAACAAAAACAAAAATTTTGATACAATGAAATTCTAAAACTGTTCGACCCCCTAATGTTTTCTTCTCTTTCACTATTTTTAATACATTATATGGAAGAGGAAGGCCTCATTTTGATAGGCATGAAGGGTAGCAGTTAAGAATTTGGATTCGAGAACTCCAGTCTGGCCTCAATTCTACTGCTACCACCTCCCAAACTCTATGATTTTGGATAAGTGACTTAATCATTTAATGCTTTGTTTTGTCTACTTGTTTCTCAGGGTCATTTCACTCCCCAGACTCATAAAGCAGAGATCTGAGGGCTGAGTGAACCACATATGATGCGCTCAGTGCAGACCTGAAGTGTTTAACAAGATCAGCTGTCTTTATTGTTATTAATGTTTGTGTTCCACAATGGAAGGTCTTGTGCACCTACCCCTGATACTGCTTTTCTTTTGACACCATTCCATTACTTTCACTATCCAATTTGATACTAAAACAGTCTCATGGGATGGGGAAGATAGTACGACCATTAAACATGAGGAGACTCCACAGGAAGTTGAGGCTTTTTAACTCAATCTGTGGAATATGAGTCCTCACTGTTTTCCTGGTATCAGGCAGCTAGAGGTCCAGATGGACTTGACCTTCATGGACCATTCATTCTTCATTTCATGCCACTCACCAGTCTTTGCACAGAAACTAGGCTAAATAATTAGTGCAAGGGTTAAAAACATTTCAGAATTTCATTATATCCAAGTTTTTCCTTTTTCTTCTTTATGGTTTCCTTCCTGCAGAGATTTAAATAACAGGATTTTATTCATCAAAAAAAAAAAAAAAGCAACCTCCAAACAGATGAAGTAAACTGGAAAAAGCATTTCCATTGTGTATCTATGGGAGATAGTACAGTCCATCTCTGAACCAAGCAGATCTTGCGTGAAAGACTACAAATTAGATCCAAGTCTGACAATCTAATCTGAGTCACCATAGGTCGTTCTCACCGGAAGATGTTTTTCCTAAGTCACCGCCCCCAAAGCTGGAGCCCTGAGCTTGCCCAGCGGGCTGCAGGTCTCAGAAGGTGGCTAACAGGTTGCCCCTAGGAGAAAGGAACCTCATCTTCTCCCTCCCTGGGTCCACTGCGGGCATCATTGTCTGCATTCAGTGCTAGTAAGTATGTATTTAAATGACTTAAAAAAATTCACGTGTTCAGAGGTCAGCTTTGGGAAGGGGAGTAGTTCTCAGGGTGCCCCACTCAGTGAATCAGCCCACTGGGGATTGTGCTGGCAGGAAGTGGGTTTGGGTGAAGTGGGAGGGGCCCAGGAATGCGCCTTGGAACTGTGTATTCTCTCTCGGGTTCCCGGTTTCATGAGTTGGACAACTGTTCTCCAAATCTTTCTCCTTCCCCTTCAGGCACTGCCCAACTCCGAGCTCTTCTGTGGTGCTCATTCTGCCTGGAGCCAGTCAGTGCAACTGAATCCTCGGAAACCTTGAGCCAAAATCAACCTTCCCTCCTTTCGGTTGTCGGTGTCCAGTATTATGTTCCAGGGAGGGGAAATAACTATAAAATCGTAACCAAAAAATCCTATAGGACTTCAATTTATTAATTCAGCTGAAGGCTATGTATTAAAATGTTGAATGCACAGATACTAAAAAGTCTCTTACTGTCACCAAGACACTCAGAAGTGTGCTTTGCTAATTGTTAGATGTCTCTCAAACCGATCAACAATCAAGATTATTTATCAAAATTTTCCCTTTCTTCACAAATAAAAAGAATCATTGGGGCCGGAGGGTTAGCTCAGTGGTTCCGGCACCTGCCTCGCAAGCGCAAGGACCTGAGTTCGATCCCCGGTTACCACATAGAATGCTGGGCGTGGAGACATGCCCATCAACAATCAACACCGCATACCACATGCCAGACATGGTGGCTCACACCTGTAATCCCAGCACTCGGGAGGCAGAGACAGGAGGATTGCTGAGTTCGCGGCAGCTTGCCTGGGCACCATAGTGAGCTCAGGACCATTCATTCAAAGCAAGACCCTGTCTCCAAAAAGAAAAAAAAAGAATCATACTGTACAACTTTAGATGTGTTTGTCTCATTTAGTGGTAAGGGATAGTTACTTATTGAATGGTGAGAGCTTTATGGCCACTCAGCTTATGACCTAGAGGAATGGTTTCATTTGGGTGCATATGGAAGCTGAGTAACCATTTAGTTATTGACATTGCTTTTTACCAGATCAGAGAACTGCACTGGATAATGGTTAGTTTACAGACTAGGGCCACACTGCTTCCACCTATTGCTTCATGTGAGAAAGCAATCACTCTGTGTCCAATAAATTTCAAGAGAATATAAATGTTAGATTAGTATATGAGGCTTGCATATATTTAAATAATGATGATAAAACAAATTTAAACTAATATACTGGGCACCTGCCAAAAATGATAATATGCTTTTTTGAAACAATAAAAAAGAAGTAGATATATGTATAGATGCAGTACTTAAAGTCACGTTTTTCAAAATATACTCAGTGAAAACAGTATAATGAAGACAGTGATGTGCGTGAAAAAGGAACATCAGAGAAAACACAAAAAAACCAACTTCATCAAAATTAAAAGATTCTTCTCTTCAAAGGTAATGTTAAGAAAATAGGAGTATTTGGAGAAAATATTTACAGTGTACATCTATGTTAAAGTACTTATGTTCAGAATATATAAAGAATTCTCAAAATCGATAATAAAACAAATAACCCAATAAAAATAGGTAAAGATATGAATAAACTTCAAAAGAAGATACATAGAAATTGTATTTGGAATAGCTAAGAATTAGAAATAACCTAAATAACCTCCAGTAGATGTGGTAAACAAATTGTGGTTTATCCATACAATGAAATACTGCCTGACAATAAAAAGAAAACTCTTAAGACCTGCACCAAGATAGATCTCAAAACAATTATGGTTTGAAAAAGAAGATAAACAAAAAGTGTACATTTAGTATAATTTTTTTTTTGAGATAGGGTCTCGCTTTGTAGTTCAGGCTGGCCCTGAGCTCACTATGTAGCCCAGGCAAGCCTGGAACTCAGCAATCCTCCTGCCTCTGCCTCCCGAGTGCTGGGATGACAGGCGTGAGCCACCACGCCCAGCACTGTGGTATGTGGTATTCATTGCTGGTGGATGTGAGTCACCACACCCAGCACGGTATGTGGTTACCAGGGATTGAACTCAGGACCTTGTGCTTGTGAGGCAGGCGCCGGAACCACTGAGCTAACCCTCCGGCCCTAGTATAATTTTTTATAAAACTCTAGGAAATACAAACTAATCTATAACAATGCCAGGAAGAATGGGGGGTGTATTCGGGGGGAGGTAGAGGATGGAGAGGAGAAAGAACATGGAGAGGCACCTGACCCATCTGGGAGCAATGTGTGTTTTCATTATCTTGACTGTGAAAACAGTTTTGTGGGTCTATACACGCATGCAAACTCCATCTAACTGTATTTTAAGTATGTCAGGTATTCAATGTTAATTATACATCTAGGAAACCAACCAAAACAATACAGATAAAAAGCAAACGAACAGACATGACAATCTGCTGGCAAACACAGTGATCCATGACCTGAACATTTTTATAGTCCACCAATCATATATATGACTTAATTAAGGAAAATATACATTGGCCACAAATATCCACATTCAAGTTCAAACTAAACTGCTTGCTAACAGAGGCGCCACGTCTACCTTGGTTTTGAATGGCCAGATCAAACCTCCAGTTCTGAATGTCTTGATGGCCTCTTTTCAGAGCTGATGATTAAAGTTCAGAATCTCTTAAATAGCAAATAATAGAGGGTGAAGTAGAACTGGTTTTCCTTTTGATGTTCACTCATAGTTCCTATTCATAGTGGCAGGAATTATGGGCTTAATAGCGTCCTGGATCTCTGCGGATGCTGTCCTTTTCCTAACATGACTTTTCCTGTAGAAAATATTCCTTCAGTGGCACCACGCTATTATTCACCAAAAGAGCACCGAAGACATTTGAGAAAGTATTCACAATGCTTTTTAAAAAATTAAGATTTTCCTCAGAGTGCTTTTCATAAATGCATGGACTAGAATAAAATTTGCTAAAATCACCCTTAGAAACTTTGCAGAGAGAAGCATTTTAAAAAGTTACAGGTTGAACAAGCTGGACTGGGCATAATGTGAACACACAAAAAATTATTACTTCTCCTCTGTTCTTTTAAATCCCCCCTGGGCTGCTCCTTTTTCTGTCCAGGTCTTTAACAAAGCGCATAGTTTCCTATGATCTTCCAGCTAGAAAGCATTTGGATAAATAAAAGTACCTGGATTACCAGACCTTTGACTATGCTAATTCTCCTTTCTCCTCTGCCCTGGTCGGCAGATGGATTGCTCTTTCTTCCTCTGTGCTGCCCCTTTCTCCTTACCAGCTCTTACTTAGGACTGGTGTGGACTTGTTGAGTATGGGGAAGAAAGGGAGCGCAGAGTGACAAAGGTTCTGACTTAAGTGCACAGTCATATCCCGGCTTTGGTCTTCCTAAGGTCGTAGAGGGCCAAATGATGGCTTTCTGTCTCCTCGGGAGCCTTCTGCAATTCCTTAAAAGGCTTCCTCGGGGGTGTCTAAATGTATTTCCTTGACGGGAGTACAGTCTTCTCTCTCAGGAGCTGGACTTGCAGTGGCCCCCTCTCTTCACGTATTATGTGACCCACAAGTGCTCACGAGAAGATCTCTCCCACCACAGCCCAGGACAGCTTTTTCCAGGCACAGCCTGCAGTGCAGCTCCCTGCTTGTCTAGACTGGACGTGGCCTCTGCTTTAGTTTTCTTTCAGGAAGAACCAGGTGCTAATTCCTATGTTTCCCAAATCTGAAGCGGGCACAAATTTGAAAATAGTTCTCTACCTCAGATCCACTGTGGTCAAAAATACTCCTCAAGCTGTTATACATTTTCTGCACAGTCTCAGTTAATATCCCAACAGCAGACTTCACAGAACTAGAGAAAATAATCCTAAAGTTCATGTGGAATCAGAGGAGACTCAGCGCAGCAAAAGCAATTTGGGGCAACCAGACCAAAGCAGGAGACCTCATGTTATGTGACTTCAAGCTGTACTACAAACCAGTAGTGCTACAAACAGCATGGCACAGGAGCAAAATCAGATACACGGACAGATGGGACAGAACAGAGAATCCAGAAACTTCTCCAGAAACTGTAGCCATTTGCTATTTGACAAAAAGGGCAAAGGCACATGCTGGAGCGAAGGGAGGCTGTTCGATAAGTGGTGCTGGGAAAACTGATTTTCTCTTTGTGAAACTGGACTCATATCTTACCACACACTAATTTAAAATAAAAATGAACCAAAACTCTAAACGTTAAACCAGAAACATTAAAACTACTGAAAGATAAAATACATACGCACTTGAACACATCAATGAAGAAAGTCTTTCTAAAAACGAATTCCAGTTGCATAAGAAATAACAGCAAGACTCAACAGATGGGCTATGTCAGACTAAAAAGCTTCTGTCCTGCAAAAGAACCACTTAATACACAGTGAAGAATGCACAAAATGAAAAATATCTGCCAGCTACTCCTAAGCAAGAGGACTAACATGTAGCATTTATAAAGAATTCAAAACTAGGGCCGGAGGGTTACCTCAGTGGTTCCGTCGCCTGCCTCGCAAGTGCAAGGTCCTGAGTTCGATCCCTGGTAACCACATATAATGCTGGGCGTGGAGACACGCCCACCAACAATCAACACTGCATACCACAATGCTGGGCGTGGTGGCTCACATCTGTAATCCCAGCACTCAGGAGGCAGAGACAGGAGGATTGCTGAGTTCACGGCGGCTTGCCTGGGCACCATAGTGAGCTCAGGGCCAGCCTGAACTATAAAGCGAGACCCTGTCTCAAAAAGCAAAAAAAAAAAAAAAAAAAAAAAAAAAAAAAAAAAAAAAGAATTCAAAACTAAGCCACCTAAAGTTGAAGACCTAGTTAAGAAATGGGTAAGGAAAATAAACACTTCACAGAAGAAGAAATGTAAATGGTCAACAAATATATGAAAAAATGTTCAACGTCCCTCAATCTACATTAGAGAAATGTAGATTAAAACAGTGCTAAGATTCTATCTTCCTCCACAAAGAATGGCGGTCATTAGGATATCAGATAGTAACGAATGCTGGCAAGCTGTGGTGAAAAAGGAACATTTTTGCATTGTTGGTGGAAATGTAAATTAGTATAATCATTATGGAAATCAGTATAGAGATTTTTGAAAAAAAAAAAGAAATTAGAAATTTCCATATGCCCTAGCTATTCCCCTTTTATATATCTTCTGCAAAGAATTTAAAACATCATATTACTGTGGCACATGCATACCAATATGTACAGCAGTGCAATTTATAATAGCTAAATCCTGGAAGGAGCCTGTATACCCACTAATAGATGATTGGAGAAATAAAATGTGGCACCTATCGGCCATGGAATACTATTGGGTTATGAAGAATGACAAAGTTGAGACATTCACGGGAAAATGGGCATGCCTGGAAGATATAAGGTTAACTAAGACATAGAAGCTTAATAACGTGGTATCTTTGACTTGAGTGAGACAAAGTAATAACAAAGAGAATGATAAAGGGTAGATAGCAGAGGACCAGGGGATGGATCTCTTGTAGTAGGAAGAAGATCAAGGGAACAAGGGTGAAGAGTGAGAAGAGAAAGACACAATAAACAGAACAAAGTTAAGCCATTCACAAGACCTGATAACCTCAACGCATGCAAACACCATGTGCCATAATTGGAGATGCATAAAATCAACAAGTTCCGCCTCACTTGTCTACAGAGGAGAAGGAAGCTCCGTTTCCCCAATGTGAGTGCAGTTGCAGGACACAGAGCCCAGCTTTTCCTGTCCCCTGAGGGCCCACATAGACCACTGGGCTTTTACGGAAGGGCTGGAGCCTGATCCACAGCATCTTGGCAAACCCTGGGCCGCTAGTGGGTCCTTACTCAGGACAGGCATGAGCTTGATTTCTCTTGCCCCCGTTCCAGGTGTTGGAACATAACAGGAGACAACAGAAGAGAATGATTTTAAGCTCTACCTGTTTACACAGGGAACCAAGAACACAGAAGTGAGTGTAATGTGATAACGAAGTCAGTGTTTATCTGTCTGTTCACTCCCACCACGCAAGATGAGGTTATTTCCTACTTTGCACACAAAATTAGTCTCACCGAAATCTGCTCTGTGTGATGCTTTGGACCTTTTCTTGTATTATGATCAAGAAATGCAAGGGCCGGAGATTTAGCTCAGTGGTTCCGGCGCCTGCCTCACAAGCGCAAGGTCCTGAGTTCGATCCTGGTAACCACATAGAATGCTGGGCATGGAGACTCACGCCCACCAGCCATCAATACCACATACCACAGTGCCGGGCATGGTAGCTCACACCTGTCATCCCAGCACTCGGGAGGCAGAGGCAGGAGGATTGCTGAGTTCCAGGCTTGCCTGGGCTACACAGTGAGCTCAGGGGCCAGCCTGAACTACAAAGCGAGACCCTGCCTCAAAAAAAAAAAAATGCAAATTTATGAAAACATGACCTAGAATGTTATACTCAGTATTGCAATAAATGTAGTTTTACTTTAAGGTGTCTGTGACAAGGGAGTGAAGTGTTTAAATCATCCAAAATTCTCGCCACTACAATATTCAAAGGAAAAAGTAAATTGGTAGTGAAACAGTGGTTTTTTGTTGTAGTTAGATGAATAGGCTGGGATGTAGCTCAGCAGCACAGCACCTGCCTGGTAAGCGTGAGGCCCTCAGTTTGATTTCTAGTACAATTTGTTAATTAATTAGCCAGATTACTTTTAAAAAGATTGGCAATTCCAGATTCTATTTCTCCAGCCACTTAACACGGGATACGTTCAGATTATGGAGGTAACTGGGTACTGGCTAAGGTACCACTCAGCCTTCTACACCTTCTACAGCTATGATTGTATTCTTTGTTATCTGTTCAATGGCAATGTGCACACTCCAGATAAAACAAGACAAGGAATATAAATGCACAGTAATGCCCTCTCCCTATTACTTTTACCTTACTACCCGAGGAGGTAATTCTAAACAAAGTGCTATGAACAATTAGATCCATCCGTATCTTTTGTTTTGTCTACATGTGCGTGTGCACGTGCACATACACATGCACACACACAATCACTAGTGTGCACATGCATATGCATGCACACACATACATACAAATAAACATTCAGGGCACATCTGTGAAAGCAAAGAGAAACACATGATGATTTCTTTTCTTTTTCCTTTTATTCGTGGTCCCAGGGATCAAACTCAGGCCATTATGCTTCCACGGTAGGTACAATACCACTTGAGCTAAATCCCGGGCCCTGATGATTTCTTTTCTTCTCACAATAAGAGTACTATAAGTATATTTCTACAATTGGCTTTGTAGTTCTTATTTAGTCGTAGACATTCAAAAGCCCCATTAATCATAACCTTTATTTAGTGCAAGGATGTATGCTCTATATTATCTTTTTAAACGGCCAATGTTGTTAATATTTTTTAGAATTAGCTGTCACTGGTTTTTTGGTAGCTTTTTAAGTTTTTACCATGTTGCGAAAATGTGAATAATATTTTTGAAAATATATGTGACATTTTCTTGTCTAGGATCCTTGCCATGCTTGTTTACACAGTCAAGATTGTAAAATCTAGACATGATTAGGAATAGCAATGAACTAAAGACAAGAAACGGAACCAGATGGAAGGAGGGGGTTTTTGGAGGATCTCTGGTTATCATCTGGCAAGTGAAATAGACTGAATTTAACTGCCGCACTTGCCCAGAGGGGCTAATACGTCTTCCCTTTGCTCGGACTTCTCGGGAGATACTGCGTTGTAAGTACCAGATGGTCTATGATGCTTTGGATTTAGTTTATGATTTTCAAAAGGTTAGGAAGAATCAGACATCCAGGCTGTTTCTCGGCTGGACATGAAGGATGTTATAAACTTTCCTCCATCCCAGTGTGGGCTAGCTGACCTTTGGTCCTTCAGAAAGTTCCAGAGGGATTATCCATGTCCTTGGGGGAGAAGCCATTCGCCTTCTGTCTGTGATCACTCGGAGAAACACGCTCTTTATCAATCCAGACACAGCGCTCGGGCAAATGAAATGAGCAAGAAGGGACCAACGCATCAATTATAATAAGAATCTTCTGTATATAGAGATAAGATAAAAGGAATTACATTATCTATACGTACACATTAAATGTTCATTTTTCACATCAATGGTCCCATTTAATAAGTAATGGCACCATAGTCCATTATGCTTTGGGTTTAATACATCCCTCCTCCCTTGGAGTCTTGTTTAAAGAAAAACATTTGGTTGGGTAATGTGCAAGACGTACCTTGGGGTAGCAATTTACACCACTCTCTTATCAGAAATTGCTTCCAAATGCCTCATATCCATACTTGAAATTCTGCAGGCAATGCGTTTCCTAAGTCTCACACTATGCGACAGATGACGTGAACTGACAGTAGCGAGGATCAGGTCGGGAGTGCAGGGATAAAATAGAGGAAATTCAAATAGAAACAGTACGGCCACAGTCAGGTTTTCTAAAGTTGTTTTTGATCTAGAATTTTACATTACATTAAATTTGTAATTAATGCATCTTAAACTATGTTTTATTAATATGATGATTTTCGCAGGATAGGTTACACCTATCATTTTACATTAATTTAATGCATAAATACCATATGGATGCTTTGGATCATAAGACACTTTTTAAAAAAAATATGACCAAGTCTGCCTGAACATTTAGTTGTTAGTCAAATTCAACTCTAACGCCAGCGTGGGTTAATAGGGAAATTTACAACACTTATCACATGGAGTGTAGTGTGGATCTGAGTTTGGAATCAGCCACACGTACCTTCAATGCTGTGGAGCACCACAGGTAAGCGGAGAATGGCCCTCATTCAGGAGACATAGGAGGGCTTACGAGGAAGGATCAAGGCGCCTGTGGCCCAGGAAATTCAGGATAACACTGAGACGGAGCTATGTAAGGCCAAGTATTAGCAATCGCTTAAAGAAAGTGAAGAGAGCCGGGCGTGGTGGCTCACGCCTGTCATCCCAGCACTCGGGAGGCAGAGACTGGAGGATTGCTGAGTTCGAAGCTCGCCTAGGCTACATAGTGAGCTCAGAGCCAGCCTGAACTACAAAGGGAGACCCTGTCTCAAACAAACAAACAAAGAAACAAACAAAAAAAGAAAGTGAAGAGAATGTGTCTATCCGTCTTCTGCTATTGCAGTTTTTATGATGATTTGATGTACTTTCAAGATACGCAAAGCCAAGCCACTTTCATGAAGAGGCTTCCACATTAAGGTACAACCTCCCCCCTCCCCCCTCGCTGTGGCGGTGGTGCCTTATTTCTTGCCTAGAATAACATAGCATTATCACTGTGTTAACCCTAACTTCATTGGCTTAGCCTCCTGGACACAAGACGGAGAGAACCTTTATTTTAATCACCATCACATGGAGGTTACTTAGGATGGTAAAACATGTTCAGGGAACATTGTTTGAAATTCTTAATCCACGAAAAATATCTTATCCTTCATTCAACGTGGTTTTGAAGTTTCTGTCCTTACCATAGTTGCAATGTTCTGAGGAAATCTAAACATACAAATGTGGCTATAAAAGCCATATAATTATAATGCATTTCCACATAACCCAAAACTAATAAAATGACCAACAGCAGGGAGTATCACATGATCCAATTTACTTAAAAATTCATTCACTATGTTGGATTATTCATGCCATTGATTAAATTCATTGATTGCCATTGGCAAAAATGCATCATAATTACCTAAATTGCTTTTGATGTGGGCACATTAAAAGCCAACATTAAATGTATTATTGGCAGAACCATTGGCACCCTGAAGTAGTATTACCAAATATTTACATATTTTATGAAAAGTTCCAGAAAAATTATAGTCATAAATATTCCTTCTCAAAACAAGCATATACACAAAATGCATTTTTCTTTGTCTCATACATATTGAAAAAGAAAAAGTAATAGGTAGTTTGTCTGTGCCTTTCAAAAGAGAACTAGTGGTTAACGTTCAATCTCTTCCCCCCCCCCAATTTTCCCTGAGTTTTCAGCATGAATTATACGACTGAACCAAATTTCTATTTATTTTATTATTTTGGATATTTCTAGAGTTCTAATCATGAATCATTCCTTTGAACAAAAATACTTCTTTATCATACCATAACAACAGACAAAAATTAATGTCCACTTAATAAATTCAGTTTACATAACACATGGGTGAATTCTTTTATGCTTTGGACTGTTGATTTTTTGCTGGGCAAAACAGGCATCTGGCACATCAAAGAAAACAATTTCAATAGGAAAGATTTCACAACCTAAAAATAATGAGCTTCATGTGTGTAACTCATTTTTTAGTTAATTGCCCTTAATTTATTCAGCTGAAATACCTTACAGTTTCCCATGATTAAAGGGCAAGATGTTTGACTTGTCACTGAATTAGTTTGATATTGATATAAATGAGCTATAAAGCATCTCCATGATTGCTTTCTGAATAATAAGAATGTATTTTTTGTTACTTGCTCAATAAAGAATGAAATATACCTGATCCTTGGGTTTTGAAGCAAATCTTTTGCAGTTTAAAAATGAAGGAAAGATGGAATTAATCAGTAAGGAATGCATTTCCACAAAGAGATTAAAACTTCCATTGGTAATGAAGCTTATTTATTGTAACATAAAATGAATAGTGGCAGAAGTTCCTACTTCCATCTTAAGTCTGACAGGAATAAATCTCCTTCAGAAATATAAAGCATATTAGATAAACATATACACAATGGGATTTTGGAGGTGAGTATTTCAATCTAGAGTATCACACTTACTGACTCTGCTTTTAAAGGGAAAATGAATATTAAAACATATAACAAGTCAAACATGCTGTGTAAAGAAAGCTATTAATGAAAGAAAAGTTATGTACTTCCATTTGATGTGGCTTAAATTAAAATAACATTCTTCAATTGAAATTTTGTTCCTATTCTTATTTCTTGGTCCTCAACACCAGGGCACACTGGCCTATTGTCACAACTGAAAGAGGAAAGGATTGGTTAGGCCCATGGTTTGTAAAGGTTTCAGCCCATAGTTGGCAGGTTCCAAGGAAGGATGGGATGCCAGGGTAGGAACAGTCCATGGCATGGTAAGCAGGAGGCACAGAGAAATCGAGGAGGAGCTGGGGAGGGAGATGAGCCCTTCCAGGACATGCCCCTAGTGATCTGCCTTTATGACCAGGCTCCATTTGCTAACAACAAATCAGCTATAATGCTTATAGCTTTAGATTATAATCTAATCACATCCTCACACCCCACCTATGCATACCTGAGGCTTTTGGGGGATATTTAAATATAAACATTAACACATTGTTGGACTGGAATACATCTCGTCAAACTAGTCTTCGTAGTTCAGTGAATTTAACCCAAAGCAGGCCCATACAGAGTGAACTGTACCATAGCTTGAAGTGTAACAAAGCAAAACAAAACCTAAGAAAGATCCCTAGAACCTAAGCAACTGAGGCTCAGCCAATCATAGCACTTCGCCTCCCAGCCAATCAGGAGCTGAAAGCTGCAAAACTCTGCTGGTAACTAAACGACAGCAGCCAATCAGGTTGCTCTTGCGTTTTACATTTTTTTCTTATTGTCATGAATATAGCTTGTAGTGGAGTGGAGCATCCTGAATCATCTTTTGGTTCATGTTGCCTAGCTCTGTATCTCTTAACTTGCTCAGTAACTTTGTTAAATTGAACTAGCCTCTGTTTTCCTTTCGACAAGCTCTATCAAATTGTACTTGTCAGTGACTGTTAAGAAGTATGAAATTCAAAGATTGCAATATATGTGGAGTATTTTTTTTTCCTTTTCAACAAGACAGGTACTTTTACAGTAGGCTGTGGAGCCTTTAAAAATCTAAATGTTAAATTGTTCCCCTGAAAACAGAGAATGAGATACTCCCACTTCCTGTTACTGAGTGTGCTGGTTCATCTTGATTGTCAACCTAGCTAGATTAAGAGATTCCTAGACAAATGATCAGGTTTTCAGGGGGCCAAAGCCATCAATCTATTTCCCTGACCATGGTTTTATAGCTAACTGGGCCTTTGGGAAGCAGTGGGCCATGGGGGTATGAAATTGGCTCCTTCTGGTTTCTGGCCCCTTCTTCTCTGGCTCATTCGTTACTGCCTCTTCCTTGATGCTGTGAGTTGACCAGCTGTCCCCTGTCATGCCCTTCTCCCCACTGTGTCTCCCTGGGAGTCAGCTGAGTACTGGCTGGAACCACAACAGGAAAGAAGCCTCCCATTAAGTGTTGGGTGTCCAGTGTCTTGTCCCATCATCCAGAAAGAATGCATTTTCTTTACTTATCACGGCATAGGGAATCTGCCCAGCAACATAAAGTTGATATATAATGCAAAGTGCAGATGATGTTTAGATCTTACGATAACCACATTTTTTTAGGAAAAGGAAAAGAGAAAGTAATTTTAATTATAATTTAGTTCCTCCACTAGATCCCAAATGTTACCATTTCAATATGTAATCAGTGTGAGAATTAGCAATATTATGGTTTTTTTCAAGTTAAGTCTAAAATCTGATGCGTGTATTATACAGATAGAACATCCCAGCTCAATCCAACCTGCTTTCTAGAATTTAAAAGCCCCATGTAACCTGTGGCTGCCCTATTGGAAAGTATGACTCCAGGACAAAATACTTGTGGGCTTTGGACTTCAAATCGTTCATCAGCAAATGAGCAAAAATGGTCTTAAGTGGTTGGTTTAGCTCTATGTTACTATTACCATAACGGAGAACCTTTCATACTCTGGCTTCCCTGGGCTGCTCTGAAAAGTTATTACGTCGGTTAAGTAAATAATATTCCCGCTGAGACCCACTCTGGAGTAGATACACAGACTTGTCTCACAAAGAGCAACAAACTTGCAAATCAGAGTCTGCAGTAGGTGGGGCTTCCTCAGGGATTGTTTTTTAATTGGGGGTTCATATTTAAAATCACTGCTCTAAAGCTCTCTTTTCAATACCGTCCTAATAAATATAATTTGCATCTTCCAAATTCATGGGCAGTGGTTTCTCACTGTTTTCAATGTCCTATGTTCTCCTTAATCTTTTGAATATCTCAGTCACACACACACACACACCCTGTTTTCAATGTTGTATGTACTCCTTAATCTTTTAAATGTCTCAGTCATACATACATGCCTGCATGCATACATACATATATATGTATATATATCTCCTTGCCCAATTCATCATGTACATTTTGAGTGGAACCACTTCCCAAAATTTTTTTTTTTTTTGGCTTTTTGGAGACAGGGTCTCACTTTGTAGTTCAGGCTGGCCCTGAGCTCACTATGGTGCCCAGGCAAGCCGCCGCGAACTCAGCAATCCTCCCGTCTCTGCCTCCCGAGTGCTGGGATGACAGGTGTGAGCCACCACGTCTGGCATTGTTCCCAAAATATTTTTGAAATAATAGAAATTCGATCATCCTTGTGCACGTATGTCAGATAAAGTAATGTAATTGTATTCATGTAGTTTTAAAGTGCACTGCAGCTGATTGATATTTGGAGTCTGTCTTAATTACTTCACTCATTTCTGAAACAAAATACCTGACTGTCAAGGTTAAAGAAGGAAACGTTTATTTAGCTCACAGTGTACGGAGGACTCAGTCCATAATCAGCTGTCTCCAAAGCAGACGAGTTTTAGATTACTTTGCAAAGAGTATTGAAAAAGTCACTCTTCTCCATTGTGTCTTTCAGTGGCAATTATTGAAAGGTCTCTTTTCCCTTCCATCAATTATTAAACAAAGAAAGCTCCAATTGTGAGGCAGTCAATTCTTACTTGCCCTCCTGTAAAATCCCCATTTTTCCCCCTTTTTCCTGAATGACCTTGGACAAAGCAACTATGCTCTCTACACAACCTGCATTCCTGATTAGAATTCAGATTTGTGGTGATGGTTAAGTGAGATAATAGAGGAGTGATAGATGGGCGTGGTTTAAAGTAAAACCAATACTTTGTGTAATCCGGTATCGGATCTTGTCATTCTCTCCTTAGAAATCCTTCAGCGGCTTCCTGTTGCTCTCAGAGGAGAAATGAGCTCTTCTTGAAACCACTTCCGTTTTCCCGGCGCCCCCTCTTCTCTGGGGCCCATTCGGCGCAGCATATCCATCTTTATTTCTTCTACCTCATCACATCATAGTCTTCCTCTGTAAGAAAGACTTTAGCCCCGAATTCTCCTGCATCTAACTCTTTGTCTACATTCATTTCTCAACCCAAAAATCTTTTTGGAGAGAATTTCACTCACTGGCTTTGCTCTCCAATTCCTTTCCAAAGTGTCCCCTTCTGCTCTTCAGCTTCCTGCCCCGCCCACCATGAGTGACACTGTGTGCTGTGGGTCTGTGTTTTGTTTTCTATGCCTAACACGAAAGGTCTGCAAAAGCAGAGACAATGTCAACCTGGAACAGAGCACTAGAGGCAGTCCGGACTTAAGAAAATTCAGTGTGTCTCTCCCAAGGGCCTTAGCGACTGTCTCCAAAATGATTCGTGCTCTGAAACTAAGTAAATCAGTAACTAAAGAGAAAAAGAAATTCCACTTAATGAAAAATGCTTAGATGTAATGAATGTATTTCCTCCAGTCTGATTCAATACACTTCTCCAGCTACGCAAACTAGTTAGGCAACTGTGATGCCTGAACAGTTTGCAAATGAATAGTACTTCATGGACCATTTCTGAGACACAAGGAAGCTGAAGTCAGCTCTGATCTCATTCACTTACTTATTCTCTCAAATATTTTCTTCCATGTGTCCGATTCCAGACAGGCACAAGGAAATGATGGTGAGCTCAGTCCACAAGGGCATAAATCTTCCATTGCACGCTCTATAGACACGAGAAGCACGTTTAACGTCTGTTGCGCACTCTGTGTTGAGTCAGGACATAGGCAGGGTGGGCCTGCTTCCGGGATTCCTGTTCTGTGTGTGGGTAGGGGGCTAACTTTTCCCCACAGCCATTCACTCCAACAGGATATTCACTCTCAGAGTCTCTAAACATAAAAGCTCCCACAGGCACAACCTCTTTATGAGTAAAATTGCTTTTCTTCTTATTGTAGATTTGGGGTTGGTGGTGGATGAGAAGTTTTCAAGAAGGCCAGAAGCCCATGCGGAAGTACACTTATTCCTGGAATATGGTCAGGCATCACACCCTGGCTTCCATCTCCCAACTCGCCAGTACCTAAAAATTAGTCTCCTGTTCTCCCCCTCTTTCCTATTCTTGTGATCCCTCTTCTCTTTCTTTCTAGGGAGATTCTCCAACCTCTCTTCAACGAAGCATTGCCATCTCACTTTGTAGCCTGAGATTTCATAGGTGAGGTCTCAGATAATTTATTAAATGTTCAACGTGCTTCCTAAAATGACTGCACAAATAAAACAATATACCCTTTCAGACATATTTAATCCCCTTGGTTACCAAGTTAGTGGGGGTTTCTTTGATCTTGTGCAATTAGCACACTTTCTGAAAGAATTAACTATTAAGAAGAAGATCAGCAGCAAGGACAATAAGACACCAGGGGACACCTTATGTGTCTACACACTGTGTTCTAGGTGCTATTTTAGGCCCTTTACATGTGTGATCCTATTTGATCCTCCTACGTAGGTGTCTGTATTATCCATATTTTATAGATAAAGAAAAATCAGGAACTGATGGGTCACAGTGCCCTAAGATACTTCCTAAGTCACTGCTCTGATCAGGATCAGGGTTTGCAAAGGCAGCATGGTTGAAGGAATTATTCTCAATCAGCTGACACTGTACTTGTGACCCTGGTATCTTTCTAGAAGAAAGGACAGGAAGAAGCCTGGGCACAAACTCTTGGTGCCTTGGTTATTTGTCTTATTTCTGAGACAAAATACTAATCACCCACAAGTTATAGGAGGTAAGATTTATTAGAGCTCACAGTTTGAGGAGGGTACAGTCCACAACTGGCTGGCTCCTTGGCAAGGTGGGATAGCATAGGAGTATCTTTGAAGAGAAACAGTTCATAGTAGGGCAGGCAGGCAGGAAGCAGCAAGCAGAAGCAGAATGCCTCCCTTTCCCTTTTTTCTCTTTTGTATATGGCACCATCCACACCCAGGGGGAGTCTTCTCATTATGCACACCCAGAAGTATAATAAAGCAGTTAGTGGATTAATCCTGCAGAACACAATCTTAATCCCAGTATCACACACCTTAAGGATGCAGTCACTGGATCTATGCACTCATCTATGAGTACATGAGGGTTTGGAGGGATGTCCAGATGCAAGCTGTAAGACTTGGAAGATTTGAGGTGATTTTGTTTCCAAATTACTATTAAAATTAAAATAGTGCCTGGAACACAAAACAGATTCAGTTTTTAGGGGGAATTTATTTGTTTGCTTAAAAATTTCTGTGTTTCTTTGCTCTCTGGCACTAAATCACTCGCCAGGACTATTTTCCACTTTAGACTTTTAGAATCAGTCATGTTTCCAAGAATCTCTGCATCTTTTTTATTAGAGAATGAAATTAGTAACCAAGACTAGTAACCACTAGATGTGCTCATTGCTACAAAGGAATTGTTGATTCAAAAGCTCTTAGGGGCTGGGGATTTAGCTCAAGTGGTACCATGCCAACCTTGGATGCACAAGGGCCTGAGTTCAAACCCTGGTACCACACACACAAAAAAAGCTCTTAGTAGGTGGAATAAAAGGATAAGCATGCATAGACTTATCAGTGTGCAATACACATGCTTACAAATATTTATGTACATATTTATCTATATTTACATGGCGCTAATCAAGAGTTCATGCTACCACTCCAGCTGTCGCCCAGCATAGATAACTTTTTCCTGTCTGCCCCCTGCCTGCTTACTGTAACCCTCCACTGGAACACCAAGAAAACTGCCACTACCTTCAGGGACAAATCCACTTAATTGTTCACTCTCTGACATACGTACTGGTTGCAGAATTGTTAACTGTGAGCCTTGTGAGAAACATGTGTGTCATCTACAGCATCTTTGTATAATTCCTTTGCCTTTGGTTTTACAGATTCCACTACTTTCAAAGTTACTTAGATCAGCGGTTTTTTTCCTCCCAACCCTTTCAGCAAGTTTGTTTCATATATATTTAATGGAGTTAGATTCTTCTGTTACATTCAGTATTCCATCCTGAGACCCTTTCAGTTCCTAAAGGCTATGTTTTCAATCTGCATACTTCAAGGTTTATTCTT
This sequence comes from Thryonomys swinderianus, assembly GCA_004025085.1. Lineage (NCBI taxonomy): Eukaryota > Metazoa > Chordata > Mammalia > Rodentia > Thryonomyidae > Thryonomys > Thryonomys swinderianus. The sequence goes on from PVIC010018051.1 coordinate 26,300, forward strand.
TGGGTTCTTGATAGACATATAATAATACCATGTAACCATCACTGTAACACAATATGGAATAATTTTACAGCCCTGAAGAGAAAAATGAACTGTTCTTCACCTAAAAACCTCTGATCTGCTCAATGTCCATAGTTTTTGACTTTTCCAGAACATCATACAAATGGAATCATACAGTAAGTTGTCTTTTCAGGTGCTTCACTCATGAAATTTGGAAGTGAAAGTTAAGAGGGGAAAAGAACAAAGAAAGCAATCTTAAAACAGGTGCAATGGAAATTATGAAAGAAATGGAATTTTAAGGAAAAATTGCATTTGATTTCTGAATGAAAAATGATATGCATGCAAAAAGTGTCAAATGATACAAGTACAGTATTGGGAAAGACAGATAGATCAGTAGAAAAGATTAGATAGTTCAGGAATAGGCCTCACATTATGGTTCATCGATTTTACAAAAGTTACAATTGGAATTAATTACAGACAGGATAGTTTTTCAACAGATTATGCTGGAATATGCAAAAAGAAATTGAGCATTCATCTGTATCTTGTTCCTTCATGAAAGTTACTTAAAATAGATGGTAAACTTGAATACCAAACTCAAAACGAAAACATTGCTACAAAAAAATTACAAAAGAGAGGAGGACATATCTATGACCTTGAGTTAGGCAAAAATTTTTCAGCTCTGCCCTAAACATGATCTATAAAATGGATACAATAGAGTTTGAGAAAATCAAAAACTATTTCTTTTTACAAGACAAGAGAAAACATGCTACGATTAGAAGAGAATATTCACAAAATGTCATATTTGATAATTTTTTTACAGAATATATAATGAACTCTCAAAACCCAACCATTTTGTTTAAGGCAGCAGTTTAGCTAGGAAATGGACAAACTATGGAAATGGCAGTGTCACTAAGGAAAATACAAGGACCTCAACTTAGCGCATGACAAACCACTCCGCATCACTGGTCATAAGAGAAGAGCAAAGTAAAGCCACATCCAATTCAGCGGAAAAGAGGAAAACTGAACCAAACACTACAAAATGCCAACCAGACAGTCCCAAGATGTGGAACAGTAGAGCCAGAGATTTAGCTCAAGTGGTACCGCACCTACCTTGGAAGCACAAGGGCCCGAGTTCGATCCCCAGTACCACTAAAAAAAAAAAAAAAAAAAAAAGTAAAATTAGATAGTGCTTATCATGATAGCACATGGCTCTAAGTCCTGTCCTTGAGGTCTAAGAACTTCGATTCAAGGCCTCACTCGTGCGGAGCCAGCAGGGGAGACGGTGAGCCTGTGGGGAAGGGCCAGCATCTAAGCTCTTGGGTGATCCTCAGAGGCCCAGCCCAGCTTCTTTGCATACTCAAATCTATTGTGCGGGTAAAATGAATTCTTTTATATTTTTTCCCTCTAGATCAGAAAACTCCACTCTGCGACACGCAGTGACAATTTCCTATCTTTACCCCTTAAGTCGGGACTTTTATGCCATGAGAGTTTCCTTCTAATGGCTTGATAAGAAGTGGTTGACTCTCTAACATATTTAAAACAAAAACAACAACATTTTGGGCCGGAGGGTTAGCTCAGTGGTTCCGGCACATGCCTCGCAAGCGCAAGATCCTGAGTTCGATCCCCAGTAACCACATACAATGCTGGGCGTGGAGACTCACGCCCACCAGCCATCAATACCACATACCACAGTGCCGGGTGTGGTGGCTCACGCCTGTCATCCCAGCACTTGGGAGGCAGAGGCAGGAGGATTGCTGAGTTCGAGGCTTGCCTGGGCTACATAGTGAGCTCAGAGCCAGCCTGAACTACAAAGCGAGACCCTGTCTCAAAAACAAATAAACTAACAAAAAACAACAATATTTTGCTCCCTCTTTTTCTTTTCTTTGGGATCCTGGAGGAACTCTGAACTGCCACAACTAGTCACGTTTTACTTTCAGGTAAACAGTCCTGAAGTGAAGCGTTACCTCTGTCAAACGTCGCTTCCACACCAGCGCCAGTGGGTGCACGGTGGCCGCCGCAGTCAGGACACACGCGGTCAGTGCCCTTCCCTGCTCTCCTGAGGCCTGAGAAGCCCGGGGAAGTTGATTACAAACGTGGGAGAAAAGGGAAACATTGTCCCTACCCATTAAAGAGATAGACAGGTAGGGACTTTTCTAGTATCTGTATTCCACACAGCAAGTCAATTCAACTATTAAAAAAAAAAAGGAGTTTTAAATATCTCAGCTCTAGGTTGATTTTCAGGAATCCCAGAACAGCTCCTGAAGTCCTTTCATTCCACGTCCGCACAAACCAGCGTGGCTCGTTCCCCAACACTTGGAAGGAAAAGCCTCAGCTTCCCTTATCTCAAGCAAGGTTAACATGTCACAGACATCATGCGCACCTCCAGTGCAAGACTGTGTTCAGCTGTCTCCGTGGCCGAGAGCCGCAGGACTGGAATGAAAGCCGAGAAGCAGACAAAGCGAAATTGCCCTGCGAAGTTAGGAGCACAGAAAGGGGTTCAGCGTCTCCCCGTTGTGTCCGGACTGCGCCGCAGCAGCCTGAGCTTCCCCCGGGGAGCCCATCTCCGGACGGACAATGAGGAACCTCCTTTCTCTGCTTCTTCTCCGTCAGTAGAAGCTTCTTCTCTCGGTTCAGTAGAATCGTGGCAGGGTAATACTGTCCAAAACAGAATCTGTCATCGATACAGACTTTCTCCCCAGCTTGGGGTCTACTGAAGTGATTTAGAATAGAAAGGGAAAATAAGATGATTTGTGGTTGAGAGAAATGAAATACCTAAGTAGTATGTTCTCAGAGAGGTACTGTAGGGAAAGTACTAGAAAAGATAGCAAAAATGTGCCTTCCTGCCTTTGTTGTTACCAGCAGCAGGAACCTGAATAGGCGGCTCAGTGTCTCGAGCCTACCATACCACATAGTGATGACTGTCTATTCGGGTATTCAGAAAGAATCTAAGGTGAAGACAACACAAACTTGTGTTTTCTGGCAGCTAGATGGTGATTCCCCTTTCTCTTCAGGCATCATGGTTTTGTTTGAAGAAGAACTTCTTTTCTTTTTTAGAAGGAAACTTTCTTGCCTTTGTTAGAGACCATGCTGTTCGCACAGGTGGCTGCCCACTCAGAGAAGAGCTGCCGAGAATTCTGGGAGATCCATGTCCTCCGTTCTTCCTCCTTTTTTTTTCCCGGTGAAGGCAAGAGGCATGTAATTCTAGCCGTGGTGATTACATGCTCCTCCCCAGACTGAGGGATCACTGGGAAGTTTGGAAATGGCTGGAGATTTTTCCAGATGTGGGTGACCATGCAGTCTGCAGCCAGATGGGCCGGTCTTCCTCCAGCCCTCCACAGACAGTGTCTTTGTTTTCTCACGGTGCAAAAAACATCCCTTCAGCTTCCAGCAAGGGTGAGTTTACAACTAAATTATTATATAGAGAGAGATTTTTCTTAAAACTCTTCCAAAATGGAAAAGACTAAGTAAGAAGGATATGGAATTAATATTGTTTTTGAAACATATTTTTCATGTTTCCAAACACAATTCTAGAGCTCATTTTATTTTGAATAGTATGCCCATCTGACCTCAAGCCACTATACATAAATGATAGGAAAGCTTAATTCTTAGATAATGATGTAAGTGATTTATCGCTGCACATTTTGTAATTTTCCCAAAGAGTAACATTAGAATCAAAGTCCTGATTTCCTTCTCTGTCATGGTTTTGTGTAGCTTTCATCCACTTTTGGATTCCTTTGTTTAAAAAACATGTAATTTACCATCTTAATGCCACAATATGGATCTTCATGATATATCTTTAGTTTTAGCTTTGAAATTATGATAAATTAGGCAAAGTGCAATTTTAAGCAGGAGGAAGACAAATATGTACTTCAGTAGGTACTTAAAGACAAGAGAGTTAATGGCTTTTCATTCGAATGTGCTGAAGGGTCTTTGAATTCTGTTGTCTTTTCTATAAAATACCAATTTTGAAGCTTTGTAGATGATATTATTCTGTTGATACACTTTTTTTCATTTATTGAGTTTATTGGTACATTTTAGGTATACAATATGGTGACAATCAACATTATGAATTTATACCTGTCACGGTATATCTTGATTCTCACTTTTCCCATACCTCTGTCTCATCACCCTGTATATATATAAGCTTTGTTTCCATTTTTAAAAATTTTTTACCATCAAATTTTCTTCCCTCCTTTAATAGACTTTTTAAAAGGTAAAAAAGTGTAGAATAGCCTTAAAGTTTGTGATCATCATAATTCTTTAATTTGGGAAATTATTCTCAAAAGTCAGCATGAAAAATATTATTTGATGTCTCTTCCCTATGATGATAACTTGCTTCCAAAACCATTTATCTGTAGGGTGACCCCAGATGTCACTGCTTTCACAGACTTCCTAACCTTCAGCAGGTCTTTTAACTTGTGTCTCTTTCTATGCATATATATCTACATACCTGTATCTTTACATATGCTATATTCATATATCTAATATAGCTACATCTACTCTACCTCTGTATATAGCTAAAACCACAAATGTTGTATTCATCCTAAATATCTGCCTATCTGCCAATCTACCTATCTGTCTGTCTATCTATCTGTCATCATTCATATCCACTTATGAATTTCCCCTTGGTACTGAAAAAGCTGGGTGGATTTTTTAAAAAAATTTTTTCCTTTTTTTTTTTTGAAACAGAGTCTCGCTTTGTAGTTCAGGCTGGCCCTGAGCTCACTATGTAGCCCAGGCAAGCCTGAAACTCAGCAATCCCCCTGCCTCTGCCTTCTAAGTGCTGGGATGACAGGCGTGAGCCACCATGCCCGGCACTGTGGTATGTGGTATTGATGGCTGGTGGGCGTGAGTCTCCACGCCCAGCATTGTATGTGGTACCGGGATCAAACTCAGGACCTTGCGCTTGGGAGGCAGGCGCTGGAACCACTGAGCTAAATCTCTGGTCCAGCTGGGTGGATTTTTATCAAGGAGTAATATAGACCTTACAGAACTGATTGCATGTAAGCATGGGGGCTGTGGTCACCAAGAAAGTAAAGCAACTCTTTGGAACTGTTGAAACAGAAGCACTTTATAAGGAGAATTGAAAACTGAGAGACATGAGTAATAGAAGGTGAGAGATGTTGATTTTGCATGAGGCTGTTTCTCAGGTGAACAACTATTGATGTCGTCTAAGATTAGTAGTAGCAGTCATTTGTTGAGATGGTTAATGATTATTCCATCGCACAGGTTAGGAAAACAGACTACAGTTATACTTACCAGTATCTGATCATTCAAGGTCAAGAATTTAGGTGTTTTACAGGCATTATTTAATTTCATTTCATTCCCAAAACAGACAACTAAACTTCACCTTCCTCTGCTAAGAAAACGGAGTCTAAAATGAAGGAAGAAAAAGAGTGTTTTTACTGACAGAGTCAAGAAGTGAACAGTTCTGGGTTTAAACACTGTTTGAGGCTGAAGTTCAAGTTTTTACCCTGTAGTGAGCTGTCCTTAATATTAGCACCATTTATCATTATTCCTATTTTTCCCATTTCTGTTCTTATTCTCTCCCCAGCAACTGTCATCTCTTACCTTTAGTATATGTGAGATATTTTTTCTCCAGAAGAAATTAAAAGATTTTTTTTTGTCTTTCTTGATTCCAGAAGGAGTTATCACATTGGATTACACAGCAGTTCTCACCCCTGGATTATAAAATGGTCGATAGGTTTCCTTCCTTCCTTCCTTCCTTCCTTCCTTC
>PVIC010018052.1:0-32030 GCA_004025085.1 Thryonomys swinderianus
GTCTGCAGCTGACTGGGCCATGGGGGTGAAACCCTCACAAAGGCGATCAGCGCCTTTCGAAGGGGACCCGGGGAAGCCTGCTGCCCACGATGCAGGGTACTTGCTGTACGGGTTTAATTTGTTTTATGATTTTGGAGGAGATGACGACAGCTGTGCTCATCACTCGACGTAGAGTTTGTCAACAGACAAAATTTTGTTGAATGCTTTTGAGAATTGATGTGTTTGTGAAGAGAAGCATTCACGAGCTGAGGTATTACTGGACTTACATGGGGGACGAAGTAAACTAAAATGGCGCCCAAGAAAACTACCGAAGCGGAAACATTGCCCAAGGAGAAGGAAAGACCCGTCACGGTGAAACTACACAGAGTTATGCTTTATTTTTACTTCCTTTCTTTGCTTCGGATAGACTGGACCCATAAAGAGGTAAAACCCCGGCAGCTCCTGCCGGATCCAGAGCAGGTGCCAGTAGAGACCAAGTCCCCGGGACAGTGGTGGAAACAGCCCGCTGTGACCCCTGTGCCGAGTTCACACCGCTGCTCTCGGGTGGCAGATGCCAAAGGAATAGAGGATGACAGTGTAGACGGGACCCAGAGGCACTGACAGCAAGGCCGCTTGTAGAAGGGCACACAGGCCTGCTTCTGGATGGAGCCACGAAGGCCGTGCCAGTGTCCCTCCCCCCAGGCCGCCCAGGTTAGCAGGGCAGGTAACACACTGACAGGTGTGCACTTCCCACAGGTGCCTAGGCAGCATGTGCTAGGAGTTTGGCACCACATATTACAAGACTTCTGAAGAGAGATGTAATTTTCCATTGAGAAGACCAATCAGGGAGCTCGTAGGAGGGTTTTGAAAAACGGGAGAGCAGTGCAGGAGGGAGACTGGCATGGTGTGCTGAGGTGATGCCACCGCAGCTCTCAGGCCACGGTGGGCCGTGGCGGGCTGGGTCGGAGCAAGAACCAACCAGCTCCACTCCGTCCCCTTCCGGTGCGGCTTCAGAGCCAGCCATGCCCAGATACGCAGATGCCAAGCACACGCATCACACACACGAGTGTCTTGAGGGGTTCCGAGCGCTCCAGCAGGTGGGAGATGATGCCCCTGTCAACTCTGCTCAACTCCGGCTGCCGAGACTGACCTGCTCTACTGAGTGGGCCAATAAGGCGCCTCTCCTGCTTGGCTTGTAAAAGAGGGGTCCCCGGGTGGGACAGAATCCCTGTGTGGGGTGAAAAGCTACCAGCCTCACTGCCTCCTCATGGCACAGACAGGGGGCACCGCTTCTCTCACAGGATGCCCATGACTCCCCGTGCCCAGCAGAGCCCTCTCCTTCTGCCAGAGCTATTGCACGGAAGCCCAGGGCCACAAAGAGGCGGAAAGAGGCCGTAATGCCACAGACGGGGCGGCTCCGGCAAGACACAGCTCCGAGGCTGGACACGGAAGAGCAAGGTGCACGCGGCGCTGCTTCCGGGAGTGCTCCCTCCCTGACCTGCGCACAGCTGCCTTCTTGCCGAGCCTCACACGGATGCTTCCGAAAACAGGTCGGTGGCAAAGCCCGTGAGAGACACCCGAGCTCTGCGCACACTCAGCAAACCTCTGTGCACACGCGCGGGAGAGAGCACGGTGTTTCTTCTCCTTTCGAGGACACCAGACCTCTAGGACTATGAGCCACCCTATGACCCCTTTTAACCTTTATTTCCACCATAAAGGCTCTATCTTCAAATACACCTGAGTTGCACAGGGTTTCAACATGCAAACTGGAAGGCAGGCATCGCCGCCCATAACTGGTCCCCACAGCCGTAACTGCCCAGAGTGCCCCTTACGCACTAGGCAGGAGCTCAGGGACATGAACAAGGACAGGAGCACCAAGAGTCGGGCTGGGTGGAGCTCACCCCCTCCTCAAGGGCTCCAAGCACTTCCGTGGTGCTCCCGGGTTCCCGGGGAGGCCAGTGCTGCTTCCAGGAGTCTCTTCGCCTTCCTTTTCCACCCGTAGCCTTCATACCTCCACCCCAGTAACCAGTAACCAGTGCCAGGCGTCACTCATCAGTCAGGGCAAGGCCTTGACCTCTCGGCTCAGACGGCTGTTTTCTGGGTGTCACACGGCCCCTTGGTCAGCAGAACGCAGGGCCACCATCAGCAGACAATGGGAAAGAAAAGCCCAGATCAAGGCTGGCAGGCACGGGACAGAGAGAGCGCCGCATGACGGAGCGCATTCCCAGTCGCGGTGTTTTGCTCCTGCGTGGCGACAGGGGTCCTGGACTTGTCTTTGTTCAGATGTATTTCCGGGCATTGTAGGGAGTGGACATGGAAAAGTGTCACCTTAATGAGCGTGTGAAATTCAACTGCTCCCTCACGCGAGCATCCCCAGCGCACTCTGTGCTTCTAGGACACAGAGTGACGGACCGCAGGGCTAAGAGGAGCATCAGGGGGTGACTGAAGGGTGCTCCCTGCCTTCGGGCCTGGCTGGCCTACAGGGAACATCAGACGCATCATTAACCAAGCATACTACAACTTAAGAGCCTAGGTTAAATTGTATATCATATTCTCTGGGCTCCTGGGAACTGACACAGTGATTCTGCCTGGGGTCAAGGGCAAAGTGGGTTTTCCATGTTAGAGATGCAGGAACTGGGGCCCGAGGAGCAAGAAGGTGAAAGATTTGCCTGAGGTCGGTGTCAAGCCCACGAGCGACACCCGAGCTCCGCGGACACTCAGCTAAGCTGCCAGGCTCTGGACTGGGGCTGGTCTGTGGGCTGTTCATCCCGGGGCGTCTACTGCTCAGTGTCCCGGGTGCTGTCCTGGGTCCCAGGCTGGGTCTGTGGAACGGGACCAAGCGGCCGATGGCTCTGCTGTGCCAGGGCTACCTGTGCCGTGCGACAGGGTTGGGGAGGAGGCCAAGTGTCCACCTGGCCCCGTCTCCAGGCTCACAGGAAGTGATGCCTCAGGGCTCATCTCTGCAGCTGTTGCTTGCTTGGCATGGTTCAGACAAACAGGCTGATGTCCTCAGGGTGACCTCCCTGACTCAGAGAATTTGGGAACTGAGGTATTCACTCCCTGGGGTGGAGGGAAAGGCAAGAACAGGGCAGGAGCTGCTGACTCACTCTGTCTCACTGCTGTTCTGACTCCTGAAGATTCAGGAGGGAGCTGGACTATGAAGCGGGTCCCTGAGCAAGGACGTGCCCCTGGACAGAGAGAGGATGTGTTCCAGTCCTTCCATCTGTGCTGTTCCTCGGCTCAACCAAGATGGCGGCAGATCTTGGACAGTTCGGTGGCCATGGTCTCTGGATAGACATGAAGAGAGAGCCCCTAAACCCTGCCCAACCCTGCCCTGTGCCGTTCTGCCCACATGCTGCGAGAGATCCCTGCAGGCACTCCGTGGGCCAAATGACAGGTACCAGGGAGAGCCCAGCCCGTGACGTTAGAATCTCAGTTCTACTGTTTCTGCTAGCGCCACTCTCTGAACTTTCTCTGATGATAGTGCCTGTTTTAGCAATATCGCAGATACTAGAGAAAATGCACGTCAGGGACCTAGCAGGGCTGGCACAAGCTGCGTTTTCTTGTCACCAGTGGCAAAATATTTCATTACTTTCAGACTTCCCTTCCTCCTCAGCTCCGATCTGTTCCCTGGCTCTTCCTCTGAGCACCAGTCAGTTAAGAGAACTGGTCCCACCATTTCCCCCTGGACAGTAGTGGACAGTAAGTTCTTTCCTCTTTTTAACCCTCAGTTTTCTAGAAGAATAATAATGGTGCAAAGCTTCTGGGGTATTGAGAGGATTAAGTGAGACTATGCAAAACAGCCAATTATCATGGCATCTAGCCTATAGCAAATGCTCAATAAAGTATTGATTTAAATTTTAAAGTTTTAAAGTATTGATTGGATTTAAATATTTTTCCTACAGCTCCCCTTGCCCTGCCCTGAGAGTGTGATGGCAGAAATCCCCACCTGTCTTTGAGCAGCTGTCTACAACTATGGCTAAGCAAGGCTGGCCCCTGGGAACTCATTAGAAATGCGGAATGGTGGGCCCCACCCAGAACCACGGAGCCTGAATCTCTGCTTTAACAAGATGCCCAGGTGATTAATATGGACATTAATATGGAGACAACGGCGGTACCCAGCGCGTCCGGCTGACCTTCCTTGCCCTGCCCTGGGGTTGTGAGGCACTTCCTAATCCCATGCGTGAAGATTCTTTAAAGCTGGAGCTACAGCCTGCCATGGTGGATCGACCAGACTCCGAATCCCTTCCTGAAATCCTGCACCACAACTGGGCTGGACTGGCAGCATGCGAATGGCACAGTGAAGCACAGACTGGGTCAGATCTGGGGAACCAGCTAAAGATCCCAGCAAGAAGTCAGGGCCTAAGGAGAGCTTCATTATGAAGGTGCACAGGACCCTCAAGTTATGAGCGGCCTGACTTACAAACAACTGGGTTCATCAGGTCAATGGAAGACGCACCTCCCCCTTGTCACACAGAGTGAGTACCCAGCTAATAATCATCCAGACCTCAGCTGTGTTGATTTACAACCAACTGGAGATACCACCAGCCCTCGGGAGCTGACCGAGTTCGTAAGTCAAGGATCCACTGTATATCTCATATAAAACTCAACAGACTCAGCCACCAGGTTGATGTTAAAGGTGACAAAGAAGGAAACAGAGACATGATTCTGCACTGATAGAAATGAGTAAGGTCAACCAGAAGGAGAGAATGGAGATTTGATCGAGACGAAGAACTCGTGCTTTCCCCTTGTGTCCTCTGTGCTAAGGACAGTTGGCTTAAAGGCTGTGCTTCCCCATTGCTGGCCCCACCTCCTATCAGAGCTCATCAGTGGGTCGATGTCCCATGATCTAGCCCCCCTCTACAAGCCCCATTCTGAGTGCGAGAGACCTTGCGGCCATTTTAGATCTGAACCACACGACAGTTCCAACTATGACGATGTCGCTTGTCCTGGAGCCCAGTTCACATCTCTTTGTCCTGTCACTCAGCGCCCCGTGAGTGCTGGCCCACCCTAATGTTAAAAGGCTAAGGTTCCCTATTTTGGCTTGTGCACCAAGCAGTCACAGCACATTGCTTCAGGCGACCTGATTAACCTTTGTGCATCTGTCTTTCCGTTTATAAAATGTCCTTTCTCAGAAGAAGGGTTTGGTAAGAGTTAAGTGAGCTAATGCATGTGGAGTGTCTAGAACCCTGCCTGGCACATAGTGAACATCCAGCAAATGTCAGGCATCATCCTAAACACTGCATCTGTTTTTCTATTGCCCCAGTGGAACTGAGCTCCTTGGGGACAGGGATCTCAGCTGAAACCGTCTCTGCATTTTCTAGCACAAAGCAGGTACACACCATGGTCCACAGGAACAATAGCAGATGCTGCTCATTTAAGGTGGCCCCGTGGGCTGGCGTGGTGTCTTTGCACAGATGGTTACAGATGCTGTATCCCTGCCCTCTCCCTTTTTCCTGATCACAGCTTAATGAATTCTAGGTAATGAGAATTTGGGCTTATCCTTTTGCAATCTGAGCTGATCTGTGGGCCCCTTTGCCAACGCAGTGCATCAGTCAGCTCTCCTGTTGCTGGGACACAATCCCCAACATGCACCATTTAAGGGAAGACAAGTTTAACTTGGCTCACAGTTTCAGGGGATTCAGTCCATGGTCAGCTGGCTCTGAGGCAGAAACATGGCAGAGCATGGGATAGAGCAAGAGACCTCATTACAGGTGTCCAAGAAGCAAAGCAAAGCAAAGGGGCATCGAGAGAGCAGGAAAGAGAGACCAGGTATAGGCCCCTCTGTGATCCACCCAGATACACTCAGAAATGTGCTTCCCTACTCCCCTGGGCAGATCTCAGAGCCAGTCGAGCTGATACTCCCCGTTAACTGACGTACAAGACTGGCTCATAGGACAATCCACCCTCCCCAGAGAGGTGCGGATCCTCTAAGGTGGAGGAGACCTGTCCTCCGAAGATGCTGGCGTTGGTTTGACAAAGATTACCTGTGTGCTTCTCCGTAGTCATGACCACTTCCCCTACAGGAGGCCAGGCTCCAAGCTGAGCTTCAGTCAAACTGAGTCTGCACCTCTCTCTAGAGCTCTAGCGTGTGAAGCAGATGGTGGTACAGGGTGACACGGATGAAGTAAGCACAGCATCCAAGGGCCCGCGGGGCACAGCACCAGGGCTGGTCACGCAGACCTGACGTCTTCCACAGTGGTGCTGGAACAAGGTGGCAGCCTGGTGAAGAAGCATAGGCGTATGGCTGGGGTCCAGTGGCCTGCTGCATGGGTGGAGATCACTGTTGGCCAGCTCCTCCAAGGCTTTCCCGCATATGCTGCTGCTGGTCCCTCATCCTGTGTGTGTGCCAGGCGCGTGTCCAGAGAAAGTTTCCTCAGCTTGTATAGACAAGCTGGTTTGCCTAAAACACCTGGGCACCAACAGCTGCGGCATCTGTGGGCATGGTTGATTCAGCACTACCTATGAATTGCCAGCCGCGAGCCCGAGTTCAGAGGAAAGAGTCGACTGTTCTGGCCTGTGCAGGCAGCTTCAGGGACAGGAGCACAACTCGAGTAGAATGCAGGGATGTAGCCGCCAAGGAGAAGTGTTAAGGGAGCTCTGGGGTCGCCTCCTGCGAAGAGCTGTATATGTCAGTGTGTATGTGTGCATGCATGTGTAATATGCATGTGCATACACATGTGTATACATTCATATATGTGTGCATGTGGGTGTACCTGTTCAAAGCCTTCTATTTTTAGTTACTTCTCTCATTGCTGAGACAAAATACTGACACCCACAAGTTAAAGGAGGACATATGTATTTCAGCTCACAGTGTGTAGAGGTTTTGACCCATAGTCAGTAGGCTCTAAGACAGTGGTCTTGCAGAGGAGAAACAGCCCATATCAGGGCAGACAGGAAGCAGGAAGCGGCAGCACCAAGTCTTCCTTCTCTTTTCATGCAGTCTAGTGCATAAGCCTATCGATTGTGCCGCTCACACCCATGCTGGACCTTCCCATTGTCCACTCCCAAAACTATGCTAAAGCAATCAGCAGACTAATTCAGTTCTTACACACCTTCAATCCATATTCACACCCCCTGGATCCAGCCACCTCTGCAAAGCTCCAACTCTGAGCACCTGAGGCTTTGGTGGGACATCAGACAAAACCCATAGCACCTTCCCCTTCACGGTCCAGAGTTGCTTTGGGGAGAAGTTCCCAACTTCAATTAAGAACATAGAAAAGCACAATTCAGAACTTTAGAACTGTCCTGGAAGTTTCTCATCACCAAATACCAAGTTTCAATGAGTTTGAGGTGTTTTATTATTTTATCTCATTTGGCTTGGTAATTTGTATAAAGGGCTTTCTAGAATGAAATGCAAGAAAATGTAATCACCTTTCTAGTCTCACTTTCTGTCTCCCTTTGCTCTCACTATACTTCCACCACACACCTCTTCCCACCCCTGGGGCTGGGGCTGGTGTTGTGTATCCTCTCGATGGTGCTGTACTAGCAGCTCTTCCCACGCCACGGGAGGCCTGTGTGGGTATGGAAGGGAAGCCACTAGACCTTAAATGGAAGAAAGAAACAAGAGAATCATAGCCCAGACTAGAAAGTTCCATGTGTTATAAAAGTCCAAAGTCATTTTGTTGTTTTAAATCTTTCATTATAAAAGTTCTGTTTAGAATAAAACCAAATATATATATATATATTTTACAATCCAGAGAATCATTTAGAATATAAGAACAAAGTTTTTTTCTACAATCCAGAGAAAACAGTTATCAATATTTTGCCAATACTTTTTCAGACTTCTTTGTATGTCAACAAATTTTCCTTAATGTGTCATGCCTACATTATTTAAGATCTCATTTTCAACACAGTTTAATACAGTTCATGGTGAGGAAAGACCACAACTTGTTTGACCTTCTGCTACTGTTGAACCTTTCCTAAGCAGGAATCTCTGGTCTCTTCTGGAAATGTTGAGACACACATTACTCTTTTAATAAATTATTTTTCTGCTTAATTTGTCCAAAATCACTGTCTGTTGTTTGCAGCTGAGATTTCTGATGGATAGGCACAGTAAAGCTGTCCTCAATTGCATGTTTTCAGTAGTATTTGCTTGGTTGTTTCCTGGAGCCAAATCCCTAGGGCAGGATTGCCGGGGTCAAAAGGTCTAGGACAGTGTGAGGGTTGGGATCCACCTGGCCCTTGTCCACGCTCTCTGTGCTGCTGTGAGGAGAAGGAATGGAAGCACAGTGATGGTCATGGAGCTCGGAGTCTGACACCTCTCAGCTCTTGGAGTTTCACCTTTTCTCGGGGAGAAAACAGTGAGTTATGTCCTTTGTCCCAGGTCTGAGCACTGAGAACTTGAGGCTTGAACTCAAATGTGCCGATGGCCTGTTTGCTGCTCTGCATCGAGCTCCTTCCTCTGGGAGGCCTGTTAGGAATCATGTCATGGTCCTCTTGCCACTGGCTCCTGTCGTGTTTCCCCAGTGGGCGGCATACGCAGGGCTAAGACAGTGGAACAGACCAGGACACAGTCTTGCTGTCCTAGCTCCCTCCCTGGCAGCCCACCCAGAATGACTGTGCATCTCACCAAACATCAACTTGCCTTACTCTCTCTGGGCTGGGGAGATTCCCCCTCCACTCACCTCCTGCACGTCTAAGGATGGAAAGAGCTCAGGCTGTTGCTCACATGGGGTCACTCAGCCTCCCTTCGGGCTTCTCTGGACCTCACCCAGGCCTTCTAAACAACTGCCGTGCTAAGGGTCTCCATCTCATTTCTTTGGGATACTTACAACAGCCTGCATCTCTGTGGAGCCAAAGTGTACATCCTCCCAAGGCTCCCCCGTTACACACATACCCTGCACACATGGTCTCAGCCACCCCAGCTCCTGTACACATGGGACCTCCAATCGTGGACTCTTCCAGGTTCCACCAGTTGGTTTTGTTGAGCTTGGAATTTACTTGGAAGAGCCTGGAACGAGTCTGCAAAGCTTGTTGTATGATCTTAGAAAGGTCTATAGCTTTCTAGATCTCTTGACTTCAGTTTCCTCATCTGAAAAGGGAGGAGTTGGACTAGTTGGTGTCAAAGTTCAGATATCCCAGAACAAAGAAGTGTGTATTAAATTTATGTCTGCATCTTACACACATCTGTAAACTAGTGTATGTGCTCTTGCAATGGAGAAAAGGAAGCCCTCTTGTAAGCAGAATTCCAGGACCTTCTCTTCACACGTATTTAGAATCTTTGCTGTTTGTACTTGGCCAGCTTTGGATGGCAAAACAGTCTATTCTCTATGGAAATTCTGACTTATTTTTCCAGCTGGTTTGCCAGTTGCCAAGAAATGTCATCTGAATATCATTATTTAATCGAAGATTAGTCAACGCCTGTGACATAGGCTATGACTATTATCTTCTTTGATTCTTTACATAAGTGCACATTTTCTGCACAGATTAGACCTTGCATTAGCAGAGGTAAATGCTGCCTGCTTGACCAAATGGCCAGGAGCACCATGCGCAGACCCACTGGGATTTCACCATCTGTGTCTATGTGTTCACGTGAGTGGAGAATATGCATGGGAGTGTAAGAGAGGAAATTGCCCTTTTCTTTCTTTCTTTTTTTTTTTTTAACCTTGTGCATACTAGATCATTGCTCTACCACTGAGCAACGATCCTAGTGAGAAAAGCACCTTTGAAGTCCTTTCTTGGAGAGATCCAGAGAGAACTGACTTTCCTCCCTAGACCTATCAACACAGTCTCCCAATTTGGCAGCTAGTTTAAAGCGTTCCACGTGTGTGCAATAAAATCCAACCAGGCTGCGGAGAGATGCGGCGACGTACTGGACAGTATCTGTAGCCAGTCACGTTACAGAACTCGTGGACAAGGCAGAAGAGAAGAGGACAGGCAGGGCAAGCTTCAAGCTACAAGTGTTGACTGGAGTACTGGAAAGCTCTAGACTGAGCGCTTCGAAGGCCACACTTAGTGCTGGAATGTCTCCACCTGTCTCAAGGCTCATACGACATCCAAATTTGTTTCTTGTTTTCCACGTTCAGAGCTTTCTGGGACAATCTTCTCACTGGCTTTAGGGTAGGAAGTTTGGGTGTCAGCACTCGGTTCCAGGTTATTCCAGGGTGCTCTCCATGAAGCAGCTACCAGCCTATCCTCAGGACGACCTCACCGCAGGGCTTGCTCCCTGACCCGGAAGTTCCTCTGGAATCTCTCTTGTTTTCCAACCTCTTGGCCTCTCTGGTTCAAGGACCAAGCTACAGCCAAACGCCTAACACCACCACTCCCAAATCATTGGCAGTATGATCATCTGCCAGAAAAGGGGGGCCCAGGGACAAAACTGGACCTCACAGGGCGGCGTGACTCTTCTCACGCACAGACAGGGCGACAGAGGTCACTGGCTTCGTTGTTAGGAACCAAACAATGGAAAAATTGAAGCAGAAATTTGCAACACTTATTTTTACTCCTCTCTACTTCCAGCTCCTCATTTTTTCTCTTTCCAGGCTAGCCCGTGGGCATGTCCATTTAGGAGCAGAGAGCAGGAACCAATGAGACAATCATTCTCATGGCTCCAACATTTGTTGTGTATGTGGTATGCCATTGGCACACACACACACATACTTTCTGAACTAATGAATGAGTGGGAGGGTGGCTGGGTGGGTACGTGGATAAAAATGACTCCTAGAGTCAATCCTCAAGACAATCTGCTATGGGACAGTTAGAGCGGGGAGAACCCCTCTATTGCATTTATTTTATTATAAGAGACGCATTTTCCCATTCCATCAGATCAAACTGGAAACTCTTTTCAGGATCTTCTGGGTGGATCTGTAGGAGTTGGAAGTGAAGAGGCCAGTGAAGAGTTAAGGTGAAGTTTAAAAGGGAAGCATCCCCTCCCCGCCCCATATGCTGCGGGCTGGGTCGCTGTGAAGCAGTCTTCGGAGTTGGGACCTAGAGAGGTAAGTGGATTGGGAACACTTTAACTCCGTCACTGGATTAACCCAGCTGTGAGATCATAATCTGATGGTCTTATTGGGAGGCTATAGAAACAGGAGGTGGGGCCCACTGGAAGTGGGTAGATTATGATAACCTTCTGGCCTGTGACCAATAATCCTGAAATGTCAACTTCCTTGGATTAAGAATGCCTCGTACAGCGATGGTGAACCTCTTAGAGACAAGTGCCCACACTGCACCCCTAAGCCCACTCAGTTACCACAAAGGGCCAGCACTATGATTAAACCCGAATACTGACCGGGCAGGCAAGACCTGGGACAAGTAGGGACTAACGAGCTGTGGCTTGTGACGCTATTGCCTGGCACTGCTGCTCCTGTCTGAGCATGCACATGGCTCCTACGTGCACTGTTATCCCATGCTTGGCCACTGGGTGACATTGGGGCAACTTGCTTCACGTGCCGCAGAGGGTGCTGCGTGCCCACTGCAGCCCATATGCCACAGGTTTACCACCACTGGCCTAGCACAGTAGCAGAGCACTCTCCTGGGTGTGTACTGATGAGTCACAGGGCACGGCCTTGAGTTCTGTACTGCACACGGCCCCTGTCCCTTCTCTGGCCACTGTAAACTCGGCAGCTTTGCTCTACATGCTCTACACGGGAGCCAACTGACTGCAGAATGAATCCCCCAACCATGACTTCAATGAAACCACTTCTCCTTTATGTTGTGGGTGTCATGTCTCAGCAACAGGAAAAGAAACTAATACAGGAAACTGATAGTAGAGAAGTGACTGTACCTGTCCATGTGTTCAGAAGCCTTTGCAACTTGCTCATAGGAGGAGTTTGGGAAGGTTGGAAGAAGTGTGCCAGAGAAGCCCTCGAATACTGTGAATAGAGCAAAATGTGTGGTTTGGTTAGAGCTCGGAAGACCAAGATATTTCTAGGAAAGAAGACAGTAAAGGCCAAACTTGGGAGATTTCAGCTGGAAACAAGGACTCCACTGCCAGATGGACAAGACGGGCTGAGTGTTATACCTGGAAGAAAATTCGCCCACATTTTGCACATGTCTTGAGACTTTGCAAGAGATTGATATTAATGGTGGTGAACTAATTTATCTGGCAAAAGATCCCAACTTTCAGGCTATGGCATGGGTCCCACTCACTGCTTTTAGCTGAATTTATAATGAAAATTTGAAAACTTAAATTTTGGCCCAGAGGGGGCCATGTGCAAAGCTGGGACCTACAGAGGTATAGCTGCTAAAGATAGTAACTCCATTAAAACGCAACAAAAAACTATGTACGGGGACAAAAAGAAAGTTGCTTGGTGACATTTTTGGAATCAGCAAGACCAAACCCACTGCAGGCTCAAGAGTACAAAAGTGTGAAGCTTTCATTTGGAAAGAGAATTCCTCAGATGCCTGTTCAAGAAGTGTCTCCTAAGGATCTGGTTTCTTGGGTTTTATTTCATTGGGCTCTAACATACGGGCACTCAAAGGCTGCTGCAGCCATGGTCCAAGGTGACCCAACTGATGCTCAAGCTGGCAAGTGACCTCAGTGTTCGATACATGATGTTGCTTTTACTGGCATATAGAGTCCAAGAGTTGTGGGATATTGTGATTTTGATCAGGAATATTTCCCCAAATTTTAGTGGGCTCAAAGGTAATATTTTTGGAAGGTCACTGAATTAGGGGATTTATCTATAGATAAATTTAGAGCTGAATGTGTTGTTTGGAGGCGGAGCCAGGTTGGAAGGGAAAGGTCATTAGGAATATGACCTTGAAGGATATATTTCCCTCTCTAGCTCCTCCCTTTGTTCTCTGCTTCCTGGTCACCATAATGACAGCAGGTTCTTCTGCTGGACCCTCCTACCATACCATTTCTGCCTCAGAGCCAGCCAGAGACTGAAACCACAAGCCAAGAAAAACCCTCTCCATTAAACCAGGGTGTCAAGGATGGTGCAACTGGCAAACTAACACAGGGACTATATCTGTTCCATGACCAGCTCCTGTGTGGCTCTTACATACTCTTTCTGCTTTCTAGCTGCCATGACAGTAAGCATCTGTCCTCTGCCATCCCTTCCACCATGATGTGTCTGCTGAGAAACCAGCCGGCCATGGACTGTAACCTCCACAACCATGAGCCACAACAAACCTCCTCTCCTTTTAGTTGTGTCTGTCAAGGATTTGGTCCCAGAAATGCAAAGATGATTCACGTGCTCCATGGACCTTCCAGACCTCTTCCCAGACCTTCCCCCTGACTGCCCAGGCCACGCTCGGCACGCACTCCACCGCACGATTGGGAGATGCCTGGGGATGATTAGAACTGGAAGCCCAACCACATTTTCTTTTTGGACCATTTGCTAAGTGTGGACTGATATATAAGAGTTGCACACAAGGATGATGGTGGAAAAGGAGTCCAGCAGATCAGGGGAGGGGTGAGGAAAGGAAGGGGGCCCTTGAGGTTGGGGGAGAATGGGAAACATATTTTGAAAGCGCTCCAAGATTTTTCGGGGCTGTTGTTAAGGACTTTTTCATAAGACCTGTTACCCTGCTGGGGTTTACATCACTATTTGATCTGAGCCCCAACAGGACGACTACATCTGCTACTAAGCTGTGTTGTAAATGTCTTTAATTTTTATATTTCATCTAAAGGGAGTTGTTAAAGTGAGTTTACAGGGTGATGGCTCTTTGAATAAAAGCTATCGATACTGGAGCAGAGCACACTATGACACTTAATTTTCACTCTAATAAGCCCTCCTAAAACATTACAAGATTTAGGGTTTTCCCCCTTTTTTCTTTTCCCTTTAACTTCCCTTCCCTCCTTACAGTATTTCTGCCCTCACCATCTCCTGCTCTCTGCTTTCTCGCCTTCCTTAAAGGACCTATTCGAAGAGAACATTTCTGCCCAGATGACACCTCTTCTCTTTTCACCGCCAGCCAGATGTGCTCTTGACTTCAGAACAGGAGAAATGTTTCTTTGAAGTTTTTCAAAGACTTTGCTTTTATTTAGAATTTTTTCCCCCTTTCTCTCTCCCTCGTGTGTAACTGGTTGGGAAGCCCCAGGAGGGGTTTTTGCATGGGCCTCTTTTCTTTTCCTGGGGCATGAAAGGAATGGGATCAGAGGCCCTCTGTTCCCAGAGAGCCTCCTATTTTTCTGCCCCCAGTGACTCCAAGTATTTTCTGCCTGCGCCACTGTCCCCAGGAGCAAAAAGAAGATGGCATGGATTTGCCCTGGAATCACATCTATTAAATGAACAGAACGGCTGGGGGGCCTGGAAAGCCCCCTACCCGGTCCCTGCACATCTCCCCCCCTCCCTGACCTAGGCGAAAAGAGGTCTTCTTCCCGGTCATGCCGCTGTCATGGTTTACAAGCCACTCTTGCAACACACTGGAATCCTGTTAGAACAATAACTGGTAATGGGGATTCAGAGACCACAGTGAAAAAGGATAGACCAACAGCCCAAAATCAGACCAGGAGCCCCTCCGAAAGCACATCTTTGTACCTCTTTATTCATCTTTGTATGTCCCGCAGCCCCACAGCCTGGCACGTGACTCATTGTGTTTCAGCCGATTCATGTGTTTAAAGGCCTGGCAAAGAGCTCTGATGCACTTGGAGGTAATGACGACAGGAAATGGGGAGATTTGCCTGGAGAGTCAGTTAGCCTTTCATGGCATGTTAGCATTAAGGATCTGGAGTATTTGGTCCAAGTCAGAGTTCCAGCTGTGGACTCTGCATCTCCTCAGTTGACTTTAAATTCCAGAGAGGCAGCCCCACCCTGCATTCCCAGGGCCAGAAAGAGTGCCTCCGAGTCTTCCCAGGCACCTGGGAGGTACGTGCTGCTTGCATGCCTGTGTCTCATGAGTCTTTGGGGAAAAGTGTTCTCCCTACTTGGGAAGAAGACTGTTTTAGTGTGTTTACATAGAAAATAGTATTTGGGGGCCCTCTGAAACCTTCGTACTCCATGAAAATATTTGAGGTTGTTGCGGAAACTGAGTTTAGATTTGAAGATTCTGTTTTTATTTTATATAAAAATGTATCAGTCAAAACCAGTGGTGGATATGTGCACTGTTTTTGTTTATACAAGTTCACCACCACAGATAAGTGTGGTCCAGTTCTTTTGACTGACTCCTGAAGGCTGGAGCCCTAAAACAGAATCAAGCCCTGGCTCAGGCACAACGTGTTCCAGAAGCCAGGAGGTCTCCCCTGGGTGGGTACACACTCTCCTGTCCTTTCCACCTATCAGTTTCCTTCCGTGCTGTCCTAGGCAACGCAGGTGGGTGCTTTCTTCATTTCTAACTCAATAAAAACCCTGAAATTAGTCTGTTAGAACCCACAAAGTAAAGGATCACCAAGTACTCTACATCCCTCCACCTTCCTTGCCTCCCTTTGCTATCCTGTAGGTGAGTAATTGGTTCAGGCCAACAGTCTATGAATGAGGATATTAGTTCTGAGCTGAGCCTGTTAAACATCTCTGTGTCTCCTCCATCCCTAACTTCTTCTTTGCATCCCCAAACCACACACTTGGGAAGATAGAGCTTAAAAATAGCAAAGCTCTTTCAGCTTTGGTTTTAAGTAATCAGGTATAGCAAAGCAGCTGCCAGTCGGTCTCCGACATGAATGTCTGCAAATGCATTTTGTGGGGATAAACACCAAAATTCAGGATTTGTTATAGCTGTGTGGCCTAGCGCATCCTCACTAATAAACCTGTGACACTGAGGCCAAACTATCAAACCAGCAAAGCTTATGGCTGTCCTTCCCCAGCCTTTTGCATCTGTTCCCTTCCGTCACCGCCATCCAGATTCCAGCTCACAGTCTCCTCGCGATGCTGTGTGGGTCGATACACCCCAAACCCCTTAAGCCTCCAGCCTATCCCGCTCTTATTCTTACTCCTGTCACTTCCATATTCTTTGTCTGCAAACAGCTCGGTATCATGTCATGCCTTGCTTAGATTAGCTCTCTGTGGTCCATGAAATAAAGTCTATGCACAAAAGTCCAACGCACAAAACCCTGCAGGACGAAAACTATTTTGGGGGCAGGGGGCAGGTTCTCAGTATGTAATCGAGGTGCCATCGAGTTCACTAGGAGCCCAGGCTGGCTTTAAGCTCTTGGTCCTCGTGCCTCAGCCTCCTGCGTGCTGGGGTTTAGGAGTGCGGCACGATACCTGGATTTGAGTATGAAACCGTAATTGCCTTTCCACCTTCTTCTCTCAGGTCTGCAAGAAGGCGGTAGCTCTGCCATCCTGTTTGCTCTATGCCCCCTCCCCTCTGAGCATCTCCAAGTCTTCCTGTACTCTTTCCATCTCGGGGCCCAACTATTCTTACCCTACGGAGACCCCAGGGCCAAGTCGTCCATGGTCTTCTTTCCTCACGGCCCCTCCCTGAGGAATAGCCTCGCCCACGTGTGACCCTCAGGGTGCCGATCCTTTCCGAGTCAGCTGACACCTTCTGCAAGGCATTTCTTGTGTTTCACAGAGGGAGGCACAGAGCCCCCTAATAGCACCATTCCTGTCCAATTCACACAACTAGCCTGGGGTCTATACTATCACTCAATAGGTTTCTGCTGAAAAAATACATAAAGCACACAGCAGTATCTTGGGGACCCGGTAGGGCTGGAGTTTATTATTCTAATGTATGTCTCAGCCTCCTGTGCATTTGAAATTGTCATTTTGAGAATATGGTTTAGAAACTGCTCCAAAGGTGTTTGTGCAGCTTTGACTCTTCAAGTTCCGGCTCTCCCACTCTAGAGTAGGTGTTGGGAGTCCACACTTTAATAAGAGCACAAGAAGCAGGAGATCTGTGAGCCACATTTTGAGAAACACTGAGGCATGTAAATGTGCGAGCACGTGCTGTGAATGCTCAGTGTACCAGGGAAATGCATTAGTTTGGGTCACTGGTGTGCAATCTTTTCCAGGGATGGCAAGTACGTTTCATCTCACTTGTCAACACCAATACATTGGTAGAGCTGTCCAGAGGACTGTTTTAAGTAGGTCTCGGGGGCCACATCTGGACTGTACAGAGAAAAGGCCTGTGATTGATTGATGATGTCTGCCATGGGAGCAGAGGGGAGTGTGGCGGCCTGTATGCCAGGTGCCAGCCATCACAGCCAGCCCTTGCACTGCAGACACAGAGTCCGGGCTTGGAGATGAAGATCAAAGGATCCTCTGAGACTTGATCCATCCTGCAACCAGAGCTGGCTTCACCATGGACTTCCTCAGGTAACTTTGTAGCAAGGGAAAATAAAATCAAGATGTCTAGGCAGAGGCAGGACTCTAAAAGAAGCTGCGAGTTTGCCGTAGTAGTGAGCACTTCAGTTTGCATCCACGGCCTCCATTTCATCTTCACTGGTACCTTGATTTTTAGAAATGTACCCCTCCCCCCACAGCAGTCTCCTTGCATTCCCTTTTCACGTGGGTGGTGCGAGCACACCCCCAATTCAGGGGCCGGTTGGTCAGGAAATGTAGCCGACCTCCGAGTGCCGGGAATAAAAGATGCCTGGGGATGTGGGAGCTGCAGGATGAGGCTCCCCTGGACTCCTGAGGAAAGCCATCTGTCCAGACGCAGGAATGTTGTTACCACCAGACGAGGAAGTGCAGCTGCCGCGGGGTGTCTCTGAGCACCAAAGGCAAGTCAGCTGCAGGGAGGGGCCGGGTCCTGCGGTGTCACCTGAGCTCCTGGTCGGTTCCATGAGCTAACGCCTTTCCTTGGGGTCTACCTAGTTGTTTCAGTCACTTGCCTTTAAAAATGCCCCATTTAGTAGATCTGCAGTGGGGAAATGGCGACGCAGGGACATTTGGTCCGGGTGGCCGCCAGAAGGGAGGATGCCCAGACCGTGGGGCCCTGGAATTCGCGCGGGTCCAGGTCCCTGGCTGTGCACTGCCGCCGTTATCCTCCCCCTGGGGAGGAGGGAATTCATCCCGCAAGGTGTTGGCTCTGGGCCCCTCGGGCAGCGAAGCCCCGCCACAGTTAGTTACCCTGGGAGGGTGTCTGAACACCAGTCCTTTGATTCTTTTGAACTTAGGAGCATATTGTTACACACACAAAATTAAAAAATCAATAGCCGCTGGCTTATCTGGAGTCCAAGCGGTTGGTTCACACATCAGCATACAATTAGATACGCAATCACTTCCATGTGACTGAATTTGTATTTATGTGCTTTAACAGGTTCTCTTGTGACTTTCATAATTTAAATATTATATTTGTCACCTATTTTTCTACAGTCATAACTACAAAGGAAGAACTCAGTCCTGCCTAAGCCTTTATTATCAGTCTAGGGTTTATTCAAAAGCGCACTTGCAGAAAATACTCAATGAATACCTACCTGCAGCACAAGGACCCAAGCCTCGCCGTGGGCTATTTTCCTTTCTTTTTTTTTTTTTTTTTTTTTTTGAGACAGGGTCTCGCTTTGTAGTTCAGGCTGGCTCTGAGCTCACTATGTAGTCCAGGCAAGCCTCGAACTCAGCAATCCGCCTGCCTCTGCCTCCCGAGTGCTGGGATGACAGGCGTGAGCCACCACACCCGGCTATTTTCCTTTCTTTTTCATCCCTCCACTGGTTATCATTTCTCTTCTAGATTAAAAGTGAAATTGATCAGAATTTGAAATTCTGCGAGCTGGAAAAGCAATCACTTAAATAATGACGTTCAGACAGATCACTCAGTGTCATCTAAATGTCGAGTGGAGGTCATTTTTCAGACTTGACCTTTGTTAATCTGGGTCAGACGCTACGGAAACCGCGTGGCTGTGTGGGCGGAGCCGACCATCTTGCCCTCCTGCCCACCGCTCTGGGGCTGGTGCCCGGCGTGAGACAAAGGCAGGGAGAGATGGAGTCTGCGCAAGAAGGAGGCCCCGCCCATCGTCTTGGCAACTAGTCCGTTCATTTCTTTAGCTTAGGGCAGAGAAAACTTTGTCAAGATGAAGAAAAAAAAAAAAACCCCTCCAAACTCGAAACCAAAGCAATTTCCTCTCAGAATCTGGTCATCAGCTCTTTAAGTCGCCCTTTTCTCTTTTCCTCTCCCCCCCCCCCCCGAAACCCTGCCGTCTGGTTTCCTACCTTATGAAATACATCGATCTGCTCTGCATGAAAGTGGGTTGTAAATTAATGCACACAATACTGTCTCCCGTCAGACGGTTGGGGCTGGAAAGACACAGCTTTTAGGATGTTAAATATTTATGGTGATCATTTCAACCAAAATACAGACTTGCACAAAGACGAACACGATGCAGGTTATAATGGAGAAGTTGCCTCACTGTATCTTTGGAGAGATTTCTGAAAAACAGGGTGTGTATATGTACTCGAGATATAAACTTGAAAAATATTCCCGGAAGAAAAATGACCGACTTGGGCACCGATGACTCAAAAGACCAGCCAGGTTCCCCGGGGAGTGCTTGCCGCAGCCCTGGGCTGGCTCTCTCAGGTGGTCCGCATTTCCGTGCTTAAGTCTCTCCGACTTGGACAAACCCTCAACCCTCCCCCGGTCATGGAGGGAAAAAAAATCGCTCAACAAGGATTCTTCCCCAAGTCATTGCTATGGATCATTACTGCAGACAGTAATTGTTTTATCTTTGTTATCACTATTGCCTGAATTTTAAACGCCTGAGGCTACATAGCTGAGATGTGTTGTTAACGGAAAATCTCTCAGCAATTACAGATCTGAGAAAGCTCAGAGATATTTGTGAACATGGAACACCGTTGTAGATGAAACTGGATTATCTTTGGGTTTTTCTACCATAAGGAAGTGTATTTACTGCCTAAGGAACACAAGATAATATTCCCCTTTCGTGGCCAAAACATTAGGCAGCAAATCATATTGACAACGTAGTTTGTAACTGAGAGGTAGGTGAATTCTTGAGCGTGTGCAAAGGGACAACATATCGAGGGTGTCCCTGAGACCTCAGCACGGGTCTCGGGGGAGAGGCACTGTACATACTCACTGCCACATCCCAGCATCACGGTTTCTGCCTGCAAGAGGCATCGAAACTTCTGAGCCCTACATCAATTGCTTAGTTGTACACTCAACTTAGTCTTAATTTCTTAAGCTCATGTATAAATATGTAAGATTAAAAAATTCCTACGTAGGGGCTGGAGGGTTAGCTCAGTGGTTCTGGTGCCTGCCTCGCAAGCGCAAGGTCCTGAGTTTGATCCCTGGTAACCGCATAGAATGCTGGGCGTGGACACTCACACCATCAATACCACATACCACAGTGCAGGGCGTGGTGGCTCTTGCCTGTCATCCCAGCACTTGGGAGGCAGAGGCAGGAGGATTGCTGAGTTCCAGGCTTGCCTGGACTACATAGTGAGCTCAGAGCCAGTCTGAATACAAAGCGAGACCCCGTCTCAAAAAAAAAAAAAAATCCTACATAAAAGTTAAAATTTGGAGCAAAGGAAAAACAAGGTCAAGGAAGTAGGACAAACAGCAGATGCCTGGCGTCCAGGCTGCAGACCATACTACAGGTGGGTCACACACTTGGCCCTGAGTTTCCTCACCGTCATCACCAAAGGGGCACCAGGAAGCCTCGCAGCGTTGAAGGTGAGCAAATCTGACACCAGTGTAAGAGTTCTCCTGGGGTCCTTATGAGCATAATCTCTGTCTTCTGCAGCATCTTTAACAGAGCGACGAGTTTCTCCGGTCAGCAGAAGAGAACCAGTCTTTGGTTGGGCACACACAAGCCAGGGGTTTCCTAAGAAGTTTTCCAGGGCCACTGTCCGTTAGCGTGGTGAAATCAGACTGACTCCTGAGCACTGACACCCACTCATGCTGAGCAGACTGAACCTGAGTTTTCCAGTAACAACATCTTGAAGGTGGGAATCTCTGCAGCATGTACACATATTCTCCTTCAGAATGTCCTCTGTGGAAAACGTTAGCCCTCACCAAAACAGCAGCCCTGGTTTTGTGGAGACCCAAGTACCCCCATTCATAAGTTACATTTGCCTACTCTCATGATGTAAGAATATTTTGGGGCCTGCCATATTTCTGAGGTTGCTCCCTCTCTGTCATAAATGGGCTTTCCCAAGAATACATGGGATAACTGAAATATACCTGTGATTTTCTGCTGGAACCCTTTTCTTCTTCTGGGATATCAATCCACTCCTTACAGGATAATCTTCTTCCTCCATGCTCAGATTCTCTCTTTTTTTTAAATTGAATTCTTTATTGGTACAATTTATATACATCTCACAATCACATATAACATTGGGGAATCTGTACCAGTATATGACACAAGTTAATTTTCATTTTTACCCATATCCCTACCCACCCACACCTCCCCACCCCCTATATACATTCTCTTTTATTTTCTTTCAGAATCATATTTATTCCTTCCCCTCATTACATTCCCACACCAAATTTCCTATGGAAATTTCCCATTCTACAAAAACTGTCATACTTTCTAGAGCTCATTTGCATCTATAGGTGTTCATATTAAAGAGAAGATCCGGTATTTGCCTATCTGTGATCTCTTTATTTCACATATTAGTGTAACCTCCAGGTGTCTCCATTTGCACATAAATGAATCAATCTTGTCATTCTTTATGGCAGAATAATACTCCGTTTTATAAAAAAAAAATCACATCTTCTTTATCCACTCTCCCAGATTCTCTTGATTGTATTCCAGCCACTTGACCACAGTGGTCTTTCTAGGGTGATGTACGATCCAAACTGGGCCCATCAGAAATCTTCCCGAGGTCTCCAGGCTGGTGCTGCGGAGCGTCCAGGCCTCGCTGGTGGTGTTACTGCTGTGTGGGTGTGCGGGGAGCCATCACCGGCTGTAGGCATTCTGCCGTCTGAAGGCAGCGTAACCGCATGGGAGGAGCAGGTGAAGTCCGCACAGAGACAGGCAAAGGCGAAGAGGTGGTCCTGGAAGCGTCCTGTCCCCAAGTTTTGACCCATTTTCAGACTTCATAACCTGCACCCTCCACACACACGGACAGTCAAACCTGAGCTTCTCTCGCTGCAAACGAAGCCTAACCAGTGCCTGCTTCCACTCTCCCTCCAAACTCAAATAGGATGACCCTCCTGAGCTCCCCTGGGAGCATACAGACCCCGTGCTCCTGCTGGTTAGAAGAGGGTGTGATTTCAGCTCACCTCACGCAGGGCACAAACAGTAAAATGGGAACAGAGTCGAATTCCTGTCTCGTGAGCATTACTTTGGCTTCACACGCGACCATTTCCAGCCCCAGATGGCAGCCAGCTCAGCCTTGCTGTGCCACACAGAGGGCTCCCTGACTGTGGCCACTTCTAGCAAGTGTCTAATCAGTCCTGTTTGGCAGCTCAGCCAGTTCAGAGCCAGCTGAGTCTGAAGCAACCGTGGGTGTTACAGTCACCGTAATCAGGAGCCTTCCCTGCAGGCCTGTGTCTGCAGAGCGCAGTTACAAAGTGAAAATCCAAGTCTGGGTCTTGGTGCTAGATAAAGTGAGTTGTTTTCAAATATGAGAATTCATACTTTAAGAAATTGATCTGGAATCCTGACAAACATATATTTAACTTGTAGAAATAAGAGTCGGTAACTGGGAACTAGACTGCTGTCGTAATCCACCATATTTCATTGATTCTAAGATGCTGCTTTTCTAGCATTTTAACAACCCTGCTAACAGATTGTGATTGAAAATGGATAGTTGCTATAGTTGGCAGAAGTGTTTATATTGTTATCTAAAATGATAAAACATCTTATAGCCAATATAAATTTTGATTAGATATAACATTGCATTAAAACAGGAGGGCGTGTTTTCATTGTCACAGCATTTTCATGTCATCTACTTCCTTTTCTGCTCACAAAAAGCTGAGGATGTTAAGGAGATTCATGAGAAGGTCGAGTTTGGGCCTGAAGACCCTGGGGCTAGACCAAGAGGCAGCCTGGAACTGGGAATCCAGAGCCTCATCTGGCCTGCTACGCATTGGGTCGGACGAGCAGAGGTGCCCGATTCCCTGGCCGCCCCCAGAAGAGTTGTCACCACTTGTAGGCATTTCCAATAAAATTCGTGTCGGAGGAAGGGAGAAAGGAATTACTGACAATGTGAATTTATCCGTCTCTGTACCACTGAAAGACCAGATCTTGGTTTGGATTTGGGGCATGTGACCCCCCACCAGGGTTAAATGTAGCATCCTACTGTGGGTTTCCTTGGTTAAACCCCAGGACAAGAAATAAGGTTTTGGGGCCTCAGCCTACCATTGACATCCTAGTTGGCCCTGCCCTCTTTCTCACGTTTCAGTTAGGCAGAACAGTCCAGGAACCTCCTGCCAACCCCACAGCCCGTGAGATAAAACACACTGGCTACATCTGGTCTTCAGCATGCAGTCTCATCTCTTGACCCGTATGATCCGGAAATGGCCTTCCCTTCCCCTCTTGTCTCCTACTACTTCCTGTCTCATGTCATAGTTATTTACTCGTTATTGCTAAGTCCATGTCTGATTTTTAGCTATCCTGTCACAAACAGACAAAAGCAAAGCACTCTTCCGTTTTACATGTTCATTTGTCAGTCCACAGTCTGTGAGTTTTCTCCAACAGGAGTAAGCTGTTTGAGCGCTAAGCTTTCCTGGCATTCTCTCTTATAGTTCTTTTGCATCAAGTGTGAATTTGGTCCATGTTCCAGGGTCAACAGACAAAGCTAGGTAAAGACCAGTAAGGAATATTCCTGAGGTCGGGGAACCTGTGGATGTGGGAGTTAGCCGGGTGGTTGGGCCAGGAGTCGTGATCTCTCTGTGGCTGCCACCCGTAAGCCTCCAGGAAACGGGCTTCTGCCTCAATATTATCACCTATAGAAAGGAGATGCTAATGAACCTGCCCCAGAGCAGTTTGTAGAGATACATTAAAATAATACTCACAGAATGTTTAGCACTGTGCCTGGCACATAGTAAAGTTCAATTGATGTCATTTATTATGGCAACTGAGCCTCCCTCCTGCACTATGGTAAGTCCTACGGGAATCTAGGGATGCATCAGTCCCCGGGAAGTAAGAGTGCTGGGCCCTCCACCATGTACCTCTGTCCTTTCTACTGCGGGGCACCCCAGGTGCGTGTCAGTGCTCCGCCCCCCGTGGGCAGGCTGCACTGTCCACCGCCCGGCCCACCTCTCCCCGGATCCCAGGAGGCCTCTTCACCAACCCAGAGCCGCTCCACGGTCCCCGCCGGAGACCGGAGGCAGTTTCTGACTCCAGAGCCGGAGGCAGTTTCTGACCGCCAGTCCCAGCTCGCCTGACTCTGCTACTTCAAGCCCTGGCCACGATTTCCCCTTCGGAGCCTCGGACTGCCTGATGGAGAATTTATGTCACAAAGGTTTGAGCAGTTTCAGAAGGGCGTATGCTTTCCTTCTTTTATGCCTCCTGTTTAAAAAAAAAAAATGAATCTCATCTGATTATCTCAAACATCTGTGTGGATGTTTCAGGTTCTTTTTGACAGTAGATAGTAAACTCTTTGTGGGTCAGATGTACATTAGATTCATCTTAGTTTTGCCTCTGGACACAGAGAAAGAACCCATATTCTATAAGACCTGTTGGGGGGCTGGACATTGAGTCCCCTTTCCCCGCACCACTGCCAACCTACCCAGGCCCCTATGGTTACAGTACTGCCGACCCATGGACCAGTGGCCCAGGTCAGAGCCCAGAGCTCAGAGAAGGTTCTCAAACCTGCCTTAAATCCAAAGCGCATCTCCTACCATCAGCCCTCACCCCTTCCTCACCTCAACTTAATGAGCAAATAAGGAAAGAAAATTAAAGCCAAAAAAATTAAACAGCTTTAGCTAAGATCAATAGAACTCTATAAAGCTCTGGGCTGTGGTATTGAGTGGGCGCAGAGTAATCCCCTGCATACTGCATGTTAAGTTAACTTGGAAGAGAAATATGCTCTTTCTCGGCCCCTTTCCCTCTCCTCCCCTGTGAAGGAGGAAGCAGGAACACAAATTAAAATAATGTTATTTGGTTTTCCAAGGGGGTGCCCAGAAGCATTTTCTGCATGGCCAACCAAAAACACAGCCCCGGCTGCAGAGCGTCTCTGCCTGCAAAATACAAAGAGAATATCTGATCCCCAGAGCTCTGTCCACTGGTGGATTTTTAGTTTGTTTTCAGGTTTTGTTTCTTTTATGCTTCCCTTTTGTATTTCAGGATTTTAAATGCCAACTTGAAAATTCCTTTCTCACCCAAGGGCCTTTGCTCCAGTCCAGCTGGGTCATGGGGAGTCCGGCGCGTGCCATCCGGGCCAGGCTGCCCAGAGATGGCGGGAGGAAAACGGGCTGAGCAGCCACAGGGCAGCGCTCTGTGACTCCCTGCGGCTCGGGCTCGCCAGGTCACGAAGGAGAAAGGCAGATGGTCAGCTCTACCCTGGCCAGTTCAGCCCCTTCTCGAGTCCGCGGATGCCATGCTTAATGCCAGCAGAGGCGGGCAAACCAGGGGAGGCCCAGCGGTGACACAGGGGCCAAGGTCACAGGGAAGGGCAACCAGGCAACCATAGACCCCGCTGTGCAGCCTTCACCAAATCCTCGAACCCCCACGCCTCAGTTTACATTACATCTCCTTTGCAGAAAAGCATTGAAGATGAAGGAAGTAAAGCAGGTGGAAGAGCCTGGCGTAGACTAAGTGGTCAGCGAACACTGGCTTCCTCCTGTGAACCTGGAGATGGGCGGTGGCACAGGGACCGCAGACGGAATTCTGACTTCTTTCTATTTAGAACTTAAAACCTGAAAGAAAGAAAAATAAGTGAGTGACTGAAAAAAATGTACAGTGCAGTCGATTCTCTACTCAATTTATGTAACTTTTTTCACATTACAAGATCGATTCACGTTCAGTGTTAAAGTATTTTAAAGAAGACACAAATAAGGAAATAAAAATCATCCAAAATCTTCCTAACTAGAAACAACTACCATTATAGTTCTGGTATATGTCTTACTGGGTACTTGTCCATGTGACCTTGGACATGTATGCATTTGTTGGAGCCAGACAGAACCATCTGAAGCCCTTTTACATGGGCCTATTTAACAAGGGTTATGAACATCTTCCCACCATTCAGTTTCCTCTGCCGTGTGAGGTTTCAGATGAATAATACAGCCTTGATTTAATGTAACCTAATTTACCTTAAGGGTTCCTTCTTGAATATGAAGGCCCCGTTCCTGTGTCCCTTTTACAAAATACACTACAGACATCTACCTGTATTGGAACACCTCACACAGCTGGGTTTGTGACCAGATTTTGAATACTCTCTCAAACTAAATCCCTACCAGTAGGTTTTTCTGGATAAAAGTCTAACATCTACTAGAAAGAGGATGCAAATATTGACACTGTGCACACAGTGTTCAAAGGGACCTCACTAGAACAAATGGGGCTCTGGCCCCAGCTCAGACTGCGGTAGAGAACTGGGGGTGACCTTAGGCGCGGTCCTGGGTGAGGAATTGAGTACGGTGGAGAATGGGCCAGAATTCAGATAGATGCTGTCACCTTTGGCTACTTGACCAAGTATTTAAATCCTCAAAAGAGGGATAATGATCTTTTTCCATCTATCTGGAGGGGGTTGTTGTGGGGATCTAACGAAAGGCTATCTGTGAAAATGCTCTGCAAACAGCAGATGAAATTGAGGAGGGACCACTCTGGGGGCAGCTTAGAGCACTGGAGCAGTTCCTCCGCATCTCCAGGGAGAATCTTCTCAGTGTGTGGCTTTGAGCTTTTGTGTGAGAGGATGTGAATTCCTAGAACATCAGACACACCCACGGTCAAGTGCAAGTACAATACACGCCCAGCCAAGGGTGCCAGAGTCCGGTTCTCACCCCAGGCGCTGGCTGGCTGCCTGCTGTCCTTTCCCGGCCTCTCTTCACCTACATAACCAGCTACGAGCGGGAAAGGTAACTGAAAAACACCACATTTGGGGGCCCCAAAGCCATGACGTGGAGCCCTCCCCTGTCCCACGCAATGGCTTTGGACGGGGAAAGAAGCAAGGAAGCAGATACAGCTATACTTGCTAATTTACGCAGGTCTTTTAGGGGATATTTCCCCAAACCCAGCAGTTTGGCCGCAGCGAGAGCTTCAGGGCCAGGGCGCGCGGGGTGGGGGGGGGGGTCTGCGAGAACGCAAGGCCGCCCGGCCGCGGGCGCTGCTCCGGCGAGGAGGCTCGGGCGGATGGCAGTGCCACCTGTTTGGCTCTGACCAGTCCTGCTTTGCAGCCCTAGTGCGGCTGCGAGAGTGCGCTCCTGGGCTGCCGACTGAGCAGGTGCGGCCGTCCGCGGAGGGGCGAAGCGTCCAGGCGGCGGCACCCTCCGGAGGAGCATCGCAGGCCCCACCGAGGCCCAGGGAGGCCGATCTTTGCCTCTGTCGCGCGGCACCTCAGGGAGGGAGGGAGGGAGCACACGGGTCGGCCGGCCTGGCTTAGGTCTCCCAGCCACCAAGAGGCAGGACTGGGACTTGAACCCAGGCTCTCTGGCTCTAGTTCCCAAACTCTACTCCCAAATCTTCAGTGCTCCTTGCTCTTACACAGGACAAAGGTAAGGAATAGATTCCACACATTGCAGCCGTCTCGTCGTACGAACTTCAGGTATGTGTGGCCCCCTCTTGAGCACGGAGGGTGTTAACCGCTCACTGCTCCCGGCTTGCGGTCAGCCGGAGTCCCGCAGCCCAGAGACAAAGTCCCACTCAGCAGACTGCTACACATAGAAACCTCATAGAACTTGGCCAACCACTCATCAACATGTGGAAGCAACTACCCAGGGGGCTCATGGTTTATAAGGTGGAGAAACAGCCAGAAAATCAACCACCCTCCTGCAGTGTAGATGTCGGGGTGCTTGGTTTATGTCATGAATTCTACAAATATTTACTGGATATCTATTGTGAACTGTTGGCGTCTGAGAATGTAATCATCAAACTGAACACAGCCAAGGCCCCTGCCCTGCAGGAAGTCCCTGCCTTGGGTGAAAAGCATCTTCTAGAAAGAAGGTATTGTCTTTCACCCATCACTATATGTATATAAAAATAAAATAAAATAGAATAAAAAAACTATGCAAAACTCAGAGGCTTGTGATGACAATTTACTTGATGCTGCGGCGTGGCCAGGCGGAGAAGGAGCGGCTCCTGCCCACGCCTGCATGCCCGTGCCAGTCTCTCAGGCAGCAGCGCTCGGCTGGGAACTCGCGCGGGGAGATGTCTGTGAAGGAGTCACCCGCCGCCTGGCAACCGGCAACAGCTGAGAGCTGAGGCCCGTACTGTTCAGGTACAGTGTTCTCCGGAGAGGCCATGTGGGTGGAAGGTGACAGGGCTGATTATTGGGTGCTGTGGCTCGAGGTGCTAGCGGGTGGGGCCGGAAGGAAAGGGAGTCAGCAGAGGGCCTAACTGGAAGGTTCTGCTCCTGTCAGAAGACAGAGGAAAGGGCTCCTTTCACGAAGTTCTGAGTTGCCCTCCTGCATGCTCACAGGTGGGCATCAGTCTCAAGAGGCACCAGTTGCTGAGCCCATCTGCACCCCCAGCTGCATTCTGTTGAGGGGACTTGGACAGACACGCTTCGTCAAGCTGAATCGGAGGTCTATGCGGTGTGATTTGGGCGCCTGTGTAAACCCCACTGTTCTAGAGACCTTGAGGCCAGTTCACAAAGAGTTGCTCAGCGGGTCTGAGAAGCGCCCCCTGTGGGCTGTCTAGAGCCTTCAGGCTGCGTGGATGGCAGTCCTCGGAGCAGGTGGCCAGGAGCTCAGGGAACCTGGGCAGTGAGCCGACAGACCGGGGAAGGGTGCGAGGGGGGCTCCCCACCAGAGCCCCCTCTCTTCATCCCCCATCAGGCGCTCTTCAATTCACACTTCTCTCCTTTACCTTTTGTCAGCTAGCTTTTCTTTCCGCAAAGCATCCAACAGCCAGGAAAAAGGAGAACCTTTTTCCTAACGAATTATCTCCCCAGGCAATGAATATACAACAGTCAGCCTAATTGAAGAGGGCAGAAGGCCAGGGAAGTTAGCTGGGGGTGGGGTGTGTAACATTTCCCAGAATCCTTATCCCATCGCCTAAGTATGTATAACCTAACCGAGCAGTGAGGCTCACGCCGTCTCCCTGCACCAGCTGGACTGAACCGCGACCGACAAACCCATGTATTGTCTTTGTAAACTCGAGAATCTCTCCAGGTATTTTTATGGAGAGAGTGGGCCGAGCAGGAGCTTCCTGACTCTTGCAGGCAAGATTCTGGCACCCAGGCCGGGAAAAGTGAGGTAAGTAACACCTTCCCAAACAGGCTTCATTGGCAACCGCAGCTTCTACCGAAGGACAGGAAGTGGCAGGATCAGAATTGTTCAGGGAAGATTAATTTAGGCTGGTGTGGAGATCGGAGATGTAATAAAAATATCCTGAAATGATAGCATCAGCGGCGCCCTTGGCCAGGCACCTGGCGGGGATACTTCCATTCCATTTCACAGACCTGAAAGGTAAGGTATTGTTTTCCGCACAGTGCAGATAAGGAAATTGAAGTCCAAGAGATCCAGACGTTTGCCCAGAGGTTAAACTGCAAATAAGTAGTAGAGTCAAGATCAAATTCAGATCAGTCTGATTCTAAGTCCCCTGCTTCTATCTGTTCGGAGGCTATTACAGTTGCACAGATAAGAGCTAATGAAAGCCAGCACCAGGGCACAGAGGCAAATACAGTAAAGAAAACAGTGGGGAGAAGAGCTGTGTCCGAGAGCCACCGAGGGGACCTAGCGCACGTTGAAGTCGGAGCCGACAGCTGAGGGGTCTGGCCCCCCAGGCCCTCTCCCACCGCCAGGGTCCAGGTGGATGTACCCCAAGACCGACGGGACCGAAGAAGGAAGGTGCTACTCAAACGGGCTGACAGGCCAGAGGAAGCGTGATTCCAACGGGGTCCAGGGGTAGAAACTGGACTGTTTCGCTCGGTCCCAGAAAACTGATGAGTGCTACACACTTAATGGGAACAAAGGGTAACTCGCCTCTCATTTAAAACCCATCTCTTTGTCTGTGTATTCCCTCCCTGAAGAAGTCAGGCCTGGAGGATGGAGCAGGGAACAGGAAACCCGGGGCGACTTCCTCACGGTTATACCGAACAGCGGGAGCCGTGGACTTACAAAGTTAGACACTGGCAGGCCTGGAGATTTGCAACTGGGGACTATGCTGAAAGTGAAACAAAGAGAAAAAAAATGACTTTTCTTCCTTTTTTCTTTCCTTTCTTAATTATTAGCTATGGATAAAATCCACGGATGCTGTGGTTTCAAACTTTAGTTCAAGAGAGTGTAACAGGGTCCATATAAAGTCCTGACCATGGTGAAGGGTTGGAAAAGCCTCAGGACCGCCGAGAGAACGAAAAGGAAAACACCCTCCTTCCCTCTGGAGAGGTCAGCGCACCCGTTTTCCTTGTGCGAGCACAAGGACCTCGGGGGGAGGAAAGAACAGCCCTCTAAAGACCCAGTGCAGCGTCTCCGCATATCCCGAGTCTTCACGCATATTCCCGAGTCCTCCGAAGGTGGGTGCTCCCTGCACTCTGGAAAACGACCGTTTTTCAGTCAACCCCACTTGTACTCAGATGACGGCTACCTGCCTTGCCTGAAACCTTTGGTCAAGACGAAGAATCAAGGTGTGTCCCTGGTTCCTTGCAGAGTTAGGGCCTCATCATGTCAGGACCCAGCGTCTTGGCGACAACAGGACCTGAAGTAGCCTGCGAATTGCCTGAGCCCAGCTAAACCCGCCTTGCCCACCTCTTTCGACTCCCATCCCTTAGAACATCGCCCTGCACAGACAAGGCCTTCAGCCTGGGCTCTTAAACCTGCGCCTGCCGCGCCCCTCCCATGCTCCCGTCAGCCATCTGCACACGCTGCCCTGCAGTCCAGGCGTCTTTCTTTCCTTCCTCGCACTCTTGAGACAGTTTTCTCCCCGGCTGAACCTTGCTCAGTCTGTCTCCCCATCCTGTGCCTCTGTTCCCTTCTATCTGATGCGAACGAGCAGCGTCCGTGTTCAGTGGGAAATGTTTCTCCTTGACCCCACTAACCCTAGCTCATTTCCTTTTCAGGTTTGAGCGTTTGTGTTCTCATGTGGTGCTGAAGGCTGAACCCAGACCCTTTACCCAGAGCTACATCCCTAGTCCTTTCTGAGACAGGGTCTTGCTAATTTCCCCAGGTGGAACTCAAACTGGCAATCCTCCTGCCTCAGCCTCCCAAGCGCTTCAAGGACAGGTGTGTGCCGAAGCACTCAGCTTCCTGGTCCAGGCTTGCAGTCTACAAATAGTTCTCTCTCACCTCTCCCCCCCCACTGTCTCCCCAGATCCTTCTCTCCAGCTGGTTACTACCTCACGGCTCTGCTGAAAAGGTTCTCAGGAAAAACTAACTCCAAACCAGATGACATCTCCAGGCCTTCACCTCCAGTGCCCCACACTGAGCGGCACCCCTGGCCTCTGCTCTAAGTGGGGGGCTGTCTTCCCCAGTGCTCCTGGCCTCCTTCTCACGTGCTTTGTATCTGAGTCCTGGACTTAAGGCCTAGGACTAAGAGTGAGCACACGATACAGCTTATCTCTGGACCAGCACGACCCCAGCCTGCAGCTGCTCCTGGGGCATTTTCTCTTAGCCTCTGACTGCAAATCAAATGGCAACTTTCAGACTTAGTAACCTGGCACCAGCCAGACAACTGTCCCTCCTCTCACGTTTCTGCAGAGACACGGTCTGGGGACCTCGCCCTGCAGTGCGGATTCACCAGCACCTTGTTCATATCTGAGGCCTGCAGAGTCACGGGGTCACCCCCACGTCCCTTCTCCTTCCCCGTATCACTGCCACCCACTGGACCCTCCACACGCGTCCCCTGATGACCACAGACTGTCCCCTCTCTCCTCAGACTGAGACAGGGTCTTGCTAATTTCCCCAGGTGGAACTCAAACTGGCGATCCTCCTGCCTCAGCCTCCCAAGTGCTTCAAGGACAGGTGTGTGCCGAAGCACTCAGCCCTCCATTTAGAACATATTTTGACTTGGGTGGCTATTTAATTGTAGGAACCAGCCTACAAGCTGAGCTCAAACATGACGAAAGGGAGATGAAGATAAAAACCAAAGAGACACAGAACATCCAGCTGAAATCTGGAGGCCCAGGGAGCTCGCCTCTCCCTCCGACGTAGAGCCCCGAGCGCCAGGTGCACCTGGGCTTTGCTCACTCAGACCCGGGCGCGAGCAATTAGATCCACAGGACTCGCCCGTC